>BGNK01001752.1:17859-45662 GCA_003297005.1 Symbiodinium sp. clade A Y106 | reverse complement strand
GAACTTACGCCTAGTTGCTGAACAGCCGCTGCTGACAAAGTCCGCATGCTGCAGCAGGTAATTAAGTAACTCGCTTCTCTGTTTCACCGCTGTTTTCTTGTGTTTGTTGGTTTCGATTAATTTAGTTGGGACCGAGAGCTGCAGCCGCAGCCGACGAGGCCCGTACCTGCCAAAAAAAGCTGACAAAGTCCGCATGCTGCAGCAGGTAATTAAGTAACTCGCTTCTCTGTTTCACCGCTGTTTTCTTGTGTTTGTTGGTTTCGATTAGTTTAGTTGGGACCGAGAGCTGCAGCCGCANTTAAGTAACTCGCTTCTCTGTTTCACCGCTGTTTTCTTGTGTTTGTTGGTTTCGATTAGTTTAGTTGGGACCGAGAGCTGCAGCCGCAGCCGACGAGGCCCGTACCTGCCAAAAAAATGGCCAAAATGCCCACCTCCAACCTTCGAAGCTGTTTTCAGTGCGTATAAGGCCATCTTGCGAGGGTGCGAAGTTTTTTAGTTCTCAGAAGCAGACGAAGTCGCGCTTGAGATGGTTGGAATCTTGGAGATCAAACGAAGCTGGGTGCACAGCTGCAGCACCTGGATCTTGTGCGTTTTTGTCCACTCCTTCCACCTCGATCCGCCATCTGCCGTAGAGCTGCATGGTTTGTTTCCTGTGAATTGTAAGCATACAAAGAGCTTGTACAGAAGCCTAGTGAAGGCGCGAAGCGTTTTTTGGCTTGGAGGTCGGCGATTGTGCGACACTGCAGGCGATGAACGCTGCAAGCGAAATCGTGAGAAATATATCATTCGGATCAGCATGTTTGACTCTACTGACAGGGTGCAGGGTTTATCTTGAAGCCATAAGGCCTGTGGTTGCTGTCCGACCCAAACTGGCAGACCCTGGATTCTAAAATTCAATTTCACACTCTAAAACCCCGAACCGTAAACCCTAGTTGGCAGCCTCAGCGGTGGAGAGTTATTGGGTGCTAGTATGGTGGAGGGCTCAGTAGGGTTCAGCTTTACGAGTTTTAAAGTGTACAGGGTACGGACGAGGTCGGGGGTGTCGGGATCTGGGGTTTGGTGCAGGCTGTACTTTGCTTGTTAGGCCGCACTCTCATGTGGGTTCAAGGTTTAAGTCGTGTCAGCGTCTGGTGTGTGGTGTTCTGGGTTTGGATTCTAGTAGGCGGTTGAGGGTTCAAAGAACAACAAACTCTGGCAGCAGACCCAAGGTTTCTGCTGTATCACCGCCTGTGCTTGTGTAGCGTGCCTTACTGCGTTGCATACTGTCGCACGAGAGGTGTCAAAGTCGTTTGCTTTGTCTGCCCACATATTGTGTGACCCCAAACCCGAAACCCTAAAACCCCAAAACCCAAAACCCTAAACCCATCGTCTGTTTTTGTCTTCAGTATGCTGCCGCCACAGAAGGCCACGGCCTCTGCTGCCTATGTTGTGCCAATTTCTGTGGTGTTTGCATGCATGTCTGGTGGTTGTGGAGATGAACAACTCTCCGCCGCAGCTTTGGCTTTGTGGGGTCGGGGGGTGCGTCCGGAATATGCAAGTGTAGGAGAATACCCAGGGTTAAGTGCAGCATCACACTGCTTTGGCTTAGTCGCACTCATGGTGTCCATGTTGCAAGAGTACATCGCGCAAGGCTGATATTGAGGCTTCTGTGCTGTAGGTGCAGCGTCTCACGATGCCCGGGAAAACTGCCGGACAGCGCGCCCAGACTGCATTCATCGCCACATGTTGCTGCCAGAGCTAGTCAGCTAGCTACCTTTCTACAACCCTGAATCGGGTCTGGTTCAGGCACTTAACTGGAATCGCCGCAATCATACCTACTCTAGATCTCCATTGTGGTAACTTGAAACTGAGCTGGTTAACAAGAACCCAGTGCAGCTTTCGTCTGCACCGCCGAGCCCCATGTGAACATTGATTTAGGTCAGGTGTGTTGTCTCAGGAAGTGTGGTGCAGAGCCCCCTGGTTACATCTTCAGCAAACCGCAATGCAAGATATTCTCTGCTTTAAGGGGGCCGAGGCCAAAAACTATCCTGAGCTATGGGTGATGCATTGACGGGTACCTTTGCTTTCGGATTCGCTTCTTATCGGATCCTAACATGCGATCATGCCGTTTAAGCATACGGCGAGCCCGTAAATTCAAGGGACCATCCGAAGGAAGGGTCATTCCGGATAAACTGTGTTACATCACTCAAGAGCACAGGCGAAAGAGCATGCGCCCACATGAAGTGTGGAAGAAGCCTGCTAAGCTCCCGAATCCTGAGTCCTGAAATCGAATCCCCATTTCCGGATCCCCTCATCCCTAAATCATAGGGACCCTTAGGGGCGTAGGGGGAGGGGCCTTGATGCCCATAATAAGGACCTAATAAGGCCTGCTTAAGGAAGTTTAGCCCAACCCCCCGTAAAAATTCCCCAAACCAATCCCCAGGTTATGAAGTGTGCGGGCCTCAAAGTCTCGCTCCTTTGTTTCTGTGGAGCCGGGGGTTCGGGTGCCTGGGATTTCAAGTCTTCGAGGCAGGGTTTTGGTGTCATGGTCTCTTCCTTAGGAATCTTCCGAAGCAGCGTTTTCTTGCTTCACTTCTGAGGGCAGTAAGATCGTTCGAAAGCCTGAAGCCCTAAACCCTAAACCCCTGAACCCCTAAACCCCTAAACCCTAAACCCTAAACCCCACCGCCCGAGCACAGCCGCCCGAACTCGGAACCCTAAACCCTAAGCTCCCAATCCTGGGCTCTAAAACCCTAAACCCGGAGCTCCGCAGCCTAAGCCCTAAACCTCAAAGCCGAGGGTTTTAGGGTTTAGGGGTTTAGTACCTTGAGGGTTTCAGGGTTTAGGGGTTTAGGGGTTTAGTACCTTTAGGGTTTCAGGGTTTAGGGGTTTAGGGGTTTAGTGCCTTTAGAGTTTCAGGGTTTAGGGGTTTAGGGGTTTAGTACCTTTAGGGTTTTAGGGTTTAGGGGTTTAAAGCCCCAAATCCCAAAGCTGAAGAACGAAGCCTAAAGCAGTTGGAATGTCTATCTTCAATGCCTGCAGCTCCTCAGAACCCCAAGCCGAAAGGCAGAACAGCGCTCGGCCGAAAACTCTAGCTTCCAAGCCTCGCCGAACTTTATACCGGGAAGTCAGTTTTAAGGGTTTAGGGTTTGGGGTTTAGGTTTCAATTCGGGTTTAGGGTTGAGGGACCCTAAACCCCGTCCAAAATGTTACTAAACCCACAATCTTAAATCCTAAACCAAAGACCCGAAGCCCTTGGACGGCGTGAGGCTTGATCTGAGGCCAGGCCGCGTGAGAAAGAGACAGGGAAGGAACTCGAGTGTTCTTAGGAATTATGTTTTCTTCTCGTTGTTCATAGTACTGGAACTGTAGTGGTAGTGTTCTGGAGAATTATGATATGATATAGTCTAAAACTCCAAGGGTTTGCTGAAAGATATTGTTTTTCTTATGGGTCTAAGGGTGCTTTTGGGGGACGGGGTCTCAAGCGATTTCTGGTTGGGAAGGTTACGGTTGAGCGGCTTAGGCAAACGGTTTCGGGGTTGGGGCCAAGGCTTTTTTTGTTTTCGCACGGTGCAGGGTTACGGCTTAAGGTACCCCTGCACCCCAAAACCTAAGCCCCAAGTCCTGAGTTTAGGCCCAAGTTGCAGAGGATTGGTGTGGCTGTCTGTGCTTCCTCTCTGCGACGAGTTGGGCTTGATTCTCGCTAACCCCGAACCCCAGAAAAGTCTGAGCCGTAAACCTTGTCAGGTTGCAGTTTTGATTTGCAGGATCGGAGGTTATGGCTTTGGGGTCTAGGAGTCTTAGGGTGTACTGTTTAGAGAACTTGAGGAAAATTCTCCTTGGAGGTATGCGGATGGCAAGCCTGCCATACTCCGACACACCGATGGCAGCGGCTTCGCCTACTACGCGTCCGGGAAGAAGGTGGGGCCTCTCTTCGCAGCTTTCGGGGCTGTTTGGAGGCCAATGCAACACAACACCCGAAACCCAAGCCGTGAACCCTAAACCCTGAAACCTCGAAGCCCATCAGCCCTGAATCCCTATCCGAACCCTCCCTGAAAGCCCAAGCCTCTGTATTGGGATTCAGGAGCTCGCGAACCGTGCGCGGTAAACTCTTATAGCCTAAGCCAATAGAACCTTTGTTTCTGTTGCCGTGATCGAGCTTCAGCACTGTCGCCGGTCTTCGGAGGCTGGTCTTGGTGTGCGAAGTCGAGGGGTAGGTTCGACGGAGCAAAGATCAGCTTAATCGCAGAAATCGGAAATTAGCATGGCAACTCCCTCTCAGCCTCAAGCCTTGAACCCGGAGTAAAAAGAGACGAAGACGCTTGAATCTGAAATCTCAGAGCCCCTCTGCTGCCAGGCTATCTGCGTGTCGGCCGCTGGCGCGGGGCTTGGGTCAGCTTGAACGTTTGAATGCCTTCCGTTGTGAAATATCATCCGGGTCTACGATGCGTGGTTAGGGTTCCAGGCTCTCAGTGTTGGTTTGTTGGGGCCCAGCATTTTCAAATCAGATGACAGTATAGGGAGGGTGCCCCTTCGTTTGTTTAGTTTACGGTTCAGGAGTTCAAGAGGTTTTGGCTCGTGCTTAAGGGCGACCAAGCCATACATATAGTCTAGCTACCTTGCAAGGAAAGCTCTTGGGACGAAGCATTCCAAAGGACTGTTGTGTGGGCCTTCATCGCCCCGTAAGTTGAGGGCGCACGAAAGGTTGGAGCCAAGTGTGGCTCGGATGGCTGTGGACCCCTGTATCCAACAAACGGAACACTTGGACACGGCCCGATCATGCCCGATCTTCAGCCATTGGCCCGTTGCTTGGCGGGGTGCAGTATTTCAGTGTTCATTACCTGGATCACTGAAGCCAGGAACTAGTGACTAGTTGCTGCACCAAGGGGCGTAAGACCGTCGGCTGCGCTCGGCACTCCTAAAACCATGATTTCAGTGTTCATTTCCTGTATCCCAGCCGCCATGCCCAGGAAATGGTTGTGGGTTGGTGTCTGGGTAGGGTTCGAAGACCGGAGACCCTGAACACAGACACGAAAGCTGCCTTGAGAAGGGTTTCTCATTACGATGAAGAAATGCTTACGTACATAGGAAGGAGTTGAGATCTCTGAGAGCCTTAAACCTCCAATCGCAAGAGGCGCACAGGGTGCTCGCACTGCTGAGGTGTAGACGGCGTTGGCCGGTCGCGCCGCTTCAGTGCAATCATTCACGACGACGGCGGCAGGACGAAGCTGTGGGGTCAGAGTTTAGGGTTTTAGGGTTTTATGTCACAGCTGATATGTTGACCCTTCAAGCCCTCCACCAACCAAGCCTACAGCTTCATGCCCAACCTAACCCCTAAACCCGAAGGCCCCTGCTGCGACCCCTTGTCCACAATTTCAGATCCTTAAGCTTCTCGGAGAGGTGGCTTCAGAGGGGCGTTCTGGGGCTGTCAAAGCTCAGGGACCGATGAAGCACATGTAATACGTCGGTCTGAATAGTGAGTTATACGTCATAGTATCACTTTTCTGTAGAATTTTTCCAGGGCCTCAGAAGGACTCGATAGTCTTCTATAGTTTACTACGATCTCCTTTGCAGTCCCTACAGAATGAATACAGCCAAAAGCCTGGGTCAATGGCCTTTTCCAGTGCCATCACCAAGGCCCTTGTGTACCCACACGAGGTAACTACTTACCTTTGGTTAGTAGGGAATGGAGGAATGGGGTACAATCATAACTACTATTACTACCATTCCTCCATTCCCTACTAACCCAAGGTAAGACGAGCCATTGTAAAGGGAGTTGCAGAAGCTCCAGGGTTTTAGGTGGAGCCTTCGGGTCGTGTGGTTGGAGTTTAGGGTCAGCGTCTGCTGTAGGGTGTGCAGGGTGTAGGGTTGAGCATTGAGGTTTCAGGCTTCAGGGTTCGAAACTCCACAGCCAACTCCAAAAAGCTGCAGAACAACTGGGAGCAGAGTAGGAACGCAGTCGTCGGCGTGTTTGATGACTGGGGCATCGGCTATGCGGACGGCATGCTGGGTGTGGCACTCAATCAGGGATTTCTGGGCTCGCGTGGCCGATAGCTAAGCTTCAAAGGTCCTAAAGAAAACTCTAGCCAGGCCTACTAAGAGTCTTAGATCTTCCCCAGGTTGTTTGATTATATGGCCCGTTTCCAGTGTTGCTCTTCAAATCAAGCTTGGACGGGAGAGTATATCAAGAGGGTCCACACATGTACTACCACTATGGAAGTAATGCCTTGCAAGGCTTTGTGGGACCGAATAGTGACTTGGCAGTAAGCTAGCAGCACATGCCCGAAAGCATCAGACGTGAAGCACCCAAAACCCGGAATGCTGATATCCGAACTACTCCTTACAAAGAGCTGAAGCCACCCATCCCACCCTGGAGCGCTAAACCCCAACACCCTAAAGCCCTCAAGACTGAACGCCGAACCCCACACCTTAAGCCACCGACATCATCTCCCAAATCGGATGCTGTGTCCCAACCCACGCTTGTCAATCAAGAGTGCTTCGATTTCGAGTTCAGGGTTTTCACCCTTTCTTTTTAAAAAGATGATGTCGGGTTTGGGGCTTTAGGGGGTAGGGGTTTAGCGTGCTTCTTTTTGGCGGTTTGGGGTTGGAGGACTTAAACATTAGGGTCGAAGTGCTTCGGGTTGAGGGCTTTAAAAGCTGGGGGTCGACAAGGTTTTTGGTTCAGGGTTCACGGCGCACCTGCAACTGCCAATGGTGGCCCCATCTGCAGGTCAAGGAGACACGCAAGCACCGAAGCTCCTGATCTCTGAGAAGGCGTCTCCGATCTGAGCAGTCATGCACGGAGGGCTCCCCGGCATCCTGTACCACTGAGGGGGTTTGTATTACGGTGCCTTATTGTAAGCTTGAGGACCCTGAACCCTAAATCGTTGGCGGGCACTGTGAGGGAATGACCTCCCACAAAATGCAGGCCTCGGGGCGTACCCTGAACGCCTGAAGCCCTAAGCCGGAAATCAAGGGACAGATAGTCCTTGATTGAAACCTTTTCCTGAAGTTATGTTAGGAAACCTTCATAGTTTAGGGAGCATACCTTGGTAGGTCTCTCGGCCTCACTCGGTGCCGGTCACGGATCTGCAAAGCCTATGTCTGTAGTAGGTTGAGGTATGAGCTTCTGTAGGGCTCTTAAAAGTGTTTTTCAGGGTTACGCCACAATTAGTAGGTTGAGGTTTGAGCTTCTGTAGGGCTCTTAAACGTGTTGTAGAAAGCTGTACAAGGGTTCTATGAGGGCTCTATAGTTGTCTGTTCTGGGTTCCAGAAGGGCTTCATGAAGCTTCTATCAAGGTTTCATAGAGGCTGTAGAATTCTCGCAAAGGGTGTTATATATTCCGGCCCTTGGTCGCGAGCCGACGCGAGGTGTCTCAGTGTTTCGTAGAGTTTCTCACTAGAACAGCGTTTATCCTGGCCAATTTTTTCTGTCAGTTCAACCTCAAACCCTGAGAGCCCTCACAGCCCCTTAGGGTGGCGAAGTGGAGAAAGAGACAGTGCACTAAAAAAACCCTAAACCCTAGACTCCAAACCTAAGCCCCAAGCTGTTATGCGAAACCATGCAGCTGCAAGCCCACGAAGCCCCGAAACCCAACACCTCAAATCCCAAACACCCTACCACCCTGTTGGCTTTGGGGTTTTGGAGTTTGGGACTAAATCCCAAACCCTGAACCTCCCTCTGAACCCTCAAACCCTTAAACCCTAAACCCCTAAACCCACAGACCCCTAAAACCCTAAACCCCTAAACCACTAATCCCTGGTTTTTGCGGTTTAGGGGCCTCCTGTTGCAGGCGATTACGGTGGTGGACGGCAACGGCAAGGCTGGACCATGATGGGCTTAGGGGTTTCAGGATTTGGGCTTTGGGTTTAAGGTTCGAAGGGTTTAGGATTTGGGTTTAGGGTTTAAGGTTGAGGGTTTAAGGTTTAGGGTTTAGGGGTTGGGTTTCGGGTTAGGATTTTAGGTTGTTTTGGGCTTTGGGGTTTGTGTCGTGGTGTTAGATCTACGGGGTTTAGGGGTTTAGGGTCAGGTTCAGGGGTTGTCAGCCTAAGGGTCTGGGTCCTGAACTCTAAACTACATTAAATGTATGCAGACGACGTTCGTAGCACGAGGAGGTTGCAGATTGTGCCTCTGTCTGAAGTACCCAAGAACGACGTGTTCGGGTTTAGGCCTACAGTTTAGGATTCTGCACGAAGCTGCTTCAGTACCACCAATTTCCGCAGACGAATGATTCCGCAGCTCAAAATTTTTGGTGCTACGTTTCGGGTTTTGAGCCTGTTCCAATTACAAAAGCCCAGAACCCTAAACCCTCAAACCTAAACCCTGCACTCCCTAAACCCTAAACTCTTGCGGGTTGCAATTATCTGGGAGGTCTCCGAGGTGCCCACTTCGCCCAAGGCGGCGGGCACAACGGACCTGGTGCTACGGGTCCCCCTGGCTCGGGTTTTTAACTTTCTGTTCGGGTGTAGGGGTCTTAAGCTGTTGGTCTCATGCAGCTTGGGCTTGTGTGTTGTCATTTCTTTCGTGCTTTTGTGGCCGGCTTCGTAGGTTTAGTGGTTTAGTTGCTCGATTTTGGCGCCTGCAGATGTAATGCGTCGGGGAGTCAGTGTTTCGGCCTTCGGGTTGAGATGCTCTGTGAGGTTTAGGGATTTGGGGTTAGTGACGGTTAGTGGTTCTCAAGGACAGAACACACGTGCAATGTGCGCCCCGCAGAATGCTGCTGCGCAGGATTCGCATTCCAAAACCAAGCCTCTGTGGAGGGTGAGCCCGAAAATCTGTGTCTAAAGCCCGCAAATCCCATGCCTTCTACCCGAAATCTGGCAGGTATGTATCTATATCTATATCTATGTCTGTATCTGTATCTGTATCTATATATATATATATGTATGTATATATATACACACACGCAGAAATGCTTGTACAGATTCTTACTTTGTAACGGAGTAGAGACTCACTTAATCATGGTCGAAACTCTTCGCTCCACTGGCAACTTCCTCGACTTGCAGGTTCATGGGAGCTTATCAGTGGGTTTAGGATTTAGGGGTTTACCTTGCTTGGAAGTACGTAGATTGGGGGGGCAGGGATGATAACGGTTTAGGGCAGGGTTGTAAGTACATTACGTCCGGTTGTTAGTAGTCAACAACGATGGTTGCCATGCCTGCAGCCATGCCTACGAAGTCCCGTGATCGTTTAAGTCGACCAAGAGCCCTGGACCCTAAACTCAAGATCCACTCTTAACCCTAAACCCTAAGCCCTAAACCCTAAACCCTAAACCCTAGAGTCAAAGCTTAACCCCAAACCTTTTATCCTCGGCCCCAAAACCCTCCGCCTTGCCAGATCAACCAGCACATCACCTTACGGCACAAGAAGAGCGCCTCGCATTGTGTGTGGAGTAGCAGATGGAACCCTAAACTCCAAGCTCTAATCCCGAAACCCCTGAACCCCAAAACCCAAACCCCAAGCTTCGGTTGGAGGATCTTGCGGATGATGAATTTGCCATCTACCTTAACCAAAATCAGTGCTGCCCGAAAGCCCCATGTCCAAAGGCCTCGAGACGAAACCGCACCCAGCGATATACCCCAATCCGGTGATCAAGACTTATCGTGCAGATCCCGTAAGCAGCAATGCTTGATGACCCGCAAGGCTCGAAGCGGGAAGTTTGACACTCACACTTCGAGACCCAAGAACCGCCGAAGGTCAGTATCCCGAGGTCGAGAGGTTGTTACTTGTATCCCTTGATAGTCCCTCCCTAACTCTCAAAACCCCTTTTTTCAACTTGCGCCGTTGTGCTCTCTAGAGGTTCCAAGTCGCAGGTTCTTCCGGGAGAGCCCAAACACTCCGTAGATATGGAATATGCCCCAAGCTTTGTTTGGACTCTTAATGATGGACTGTAAAGCCAGGGATCAAAAACAGAATCCCCACGCAGAATACCTCAAAGCTTGGGCTCCAGAAGTCTAGAGAGCACATCCAAGGGACGTTCCTGGATTTCCAGTGCGAGAGCAGTTGCCTCAGCCTGGGGCTATCAGACTTTCTCTTGCTTGAGAAGCGCGGGGTGATTGTAGCTTAAAGCCAAGTCTCAGGGTTGAAGCGAAGGGAGCTCGAACCCACCTTGACTTCGGAACCTTTGAGAAACTCTGAATCCTGCAACCCTGACCTTGAAAGCCCAAACACCTTGAATGGGCATCAAGTCTTACCTCGCCTCAGCCATAAGCTGGATGATGATGATGATGTGATGATGCTGCCCTCGACTCTCTACACTACACTGCAAAGCTACGAAACCGTCTGGGGTCGTATCTTCCCCCAACGACCGAGACGTGAACCACACGTTCGTCATCGGCGAGATGCATGGGGAGGAGGCAGCACTCCATAGGGAACTTTGTATCAATTTCCTGATATCCTGCTCGAGCGTCGAAAAAATCACCTTATCGCCAATTTCAGGGGCTCGTGGGTCTAGAATTTCAAGGGGCTCCGACATACTCCGAAACATTGCCCGATAAATACAAGGATACACTGAAGCCTTCAACCTCTAAACCCTTAAACCCGCATCCCCAAGTCTTAAATCCTACAACTTCTCGGCCCCGAAACGTTTAAATCCTAAGCCTCCAACCCTTAACCCCAAAGCGAAAATCCTGTGTCGGCTTGAAGCTATCCTTCATCTCGGAGATTTTATTTTTCAGAGTTTTGGAGTTCATGATGTGGGGTGCAGTGAGCTGGGAATTTCCGGCGGGCGAATCATCTTTCCATGAAATAAATACCGGATGCATTCCCAAGGCATGGCCCCGTCGGGGGTAGCAATATCCACATATAACCTCTTTACAGCTGTACGATACTGTACCCTCTATATTTTGCACCCTTCCTACGTTTGACCTGTAATAGCCATCCTGGAGCTAACAGCTACTCAGATTGGCCTTGTGTAGCATGTTTCGATACGTACACCCGAAGCATTGCAGGGGCCTGGTAGAACCTCGAAGACTGTTCTGTAATTTTGAGTCACCAGGTTGTGTAAGTTAAGTGCTCTAAAGAGCCGCCCCAAAAATCAATGAGCCTTGTGTTGGCTTGAGACGATGGGCAGACCCAAGAAAGCCGTTCAAGAAACAAGCCCAAAACATCGGCTCTCCTAACCCTGAACCCTAAAGCCTGCAACCTAAACCCCAAACCCCAAAACCCTAAGCCCTATACACCCTAAACCTTCTTTGCAAGTTTTTTGGGAGGTTCGCGGAATGACGCTGGCATCGGAGGAGAAGAGCCTTAGCGAGCAGCGGCTCGGAGAAAGGTTAGGGTTTAGGGTTCAGGCTTGTGGGGTTTAGGTCCTGGCGCGGCCATTTCTGCCCTACCGATTTCGCTGTGCATGCCAGCATTCATTGACCTTAGGGCGGGCCTTTTTGCAGCCTTGATTTTCTAAGAACCTCCGACTTTCTGCTTCAAACACACGAAGTTTCCTTCAGATGCCATCACATAACCGATACAAGTACTCTACCAAGGCGGGGTCGACTTTAATCTTGCCGTCAGGGGCCGAAACTCGCAGTGTGGACGCCAGGTATGACGTCTTGCATTATGCTCCACATGTTGTCGACCGTGCCACTGTGCGGCAGTTGCAAGGCATCTCCTATATTGAAGGATATAGCGCTTACTTTCTTATCAAACATTTGTCACCTGTCACCTAAACAACAGCCACGAAAGCAATTGCTGCACTGAGTCTGCGCTGTTTAGGTGGCGTCCGCATCGTCTGCCAAGACTTGGGAACAACAGGTACGTGAACTTGCTTGTCAGCAGCCCCCACTCCNCCCCACTCCCAGACAACAAGCGCATGAAAACGCAAGACTGCAAAACAAGCAGCATTGACTTAGATAAGGTACAACAAGTGGGTAAACATGTGTGCTATCATCCCTGCCCCCACCCCCCCCCACCCCCCAGGCGAGTAAGAAATTGAAGCTGGGAATGTGACTTGGGCAGCGGCATACAGGGTTTTTTGGGTAGGTCAATTGTGGCCGCGTCTAGGTTTAGGTTTTAGGGTCTAGAGGTTAGAGTGCAGTTTTTAGGTTATTGGGTTTAGCGTTTAATGTCAGGTATTTTTTTTTAAAGGTTTCTGTCTGGGTTGGTGATGTTTTGGTTTTACAAGGGCCTGGTTGGATGAGGGGAGGGTATAGTGGTTCACAAGGGTTAATAGGGGTATGACGGGTCGTATAAGTGTGAGGTTTTTCGGTGCTTTTATCCCCGAAGTTCGGTTTGAGGTCCGAGTCTTGAAACGGTTTAAGATGTGCCATGTTTACCCTAAGCCCTAAGAGGGTGTTGACGCATTTTTCAGTCTGAGGCTCTGTGCTTGAACTATCCTGATGGGTTGCAGACTACGGGTTCTACGGGGTTTGGTCATGCTCGTCCGGCGGTTTGTACAGTTGTTATTGGATGTTTACAAGTGTTCTATATGAGCTTGTGGGGGTGGCAGGTTGTTTGGCCACGCTAGCCGAGGAAGTAAGATTTTCTCCAACCCCCTCAAAGTCGTCAAACATCCACACATAATCGCTGAAGTTCCATCGCCCCTTAAGGAGCAAAAGACCCTACACCCTAAACCCTGAACCCTAAGCCCTAAACCCTAAACCCCTAAACCATAAATCCTGAACTCTGAACCCTAAACCCTAAACCTTCCCTCTTCTGCTGGAAGGTCCACGCAGCAGCTGCAGGAGGCGACCCTGAAGCTGGATGGGGCTGGAAGCTCGGAGGGTCGGGAGGGGGAAAGCGCGGAAGCATTCATTCGTGGCGACAGTGTGTTAGAAGCGTCGAACTACGGACCTTTGAGAAGACCGGAGCATCACTGGACTGTGACAATGGTTTCTCCCGAATCTTTGTTCAACTGTCGAATTGCTGTTCTTGCTTCAACAATCAAAGCTGTTCTTGAACATACAATCGTTTGGTTGCTTCCTTGACGGGCTTTGCAAAGAACAGGCTTTCGGTAGAACCGTTAGAAGTGGTGGCATGATGCTGGGACGTGAACACCTACATCCGAATGCCTTGTTGCGGGTGTAACACAATGACGACAGGTGCAACGCAGTATTTGGGAGTTCCTCAACACGATGGTGGCGTAGTGTTCCTTAAAATCTCTTGCAACTCCTTGAGGGTTTGGGGCTGCTTTTGTCGCGAAGCAGCCCCCCCGCCCGCCAATGTAAATCTTCACATCCGCTGCGGTAACGACGGAGATATCTGAAAGCATAACATTGAAGGATATTAACAGAAACGTCTACAATAGCGGACTAGGTCAGGATGAGCCCTTTTACAAAGATTATAATGATTATGTTGAAATCGCGATATGTGGCATTGATATCGTAGTTTCTCCATTGAAGCACCGTTTAATGTATTTATCCACACAACAAAGTATTTCTTCGTCAGACAGTTTTGCGAACACTCCATAGTAAGTTTCGCTATGTGTTTAATCACAAAATATATGGCTCACAAACTCATAACTAGGGAATACCCCGCCACGAAAATCAATTTGTCATCATCATATAAGGACAAACTGTTTGTCTCAAATCGTTTTTTCGAATACTTCTTTAGTTGTTTGGCCATGGAGATCAGTGAGATGATGTTGTCGGGTAGTGGCAGTTCGAAGAAAGTGTACTAACGTTTGTGCTTTCTAAAGCCTTGACAATTGCAGTTCTTTCCCTTCCGCCTGCGTTCCGTTACACAGTCGCTGACCTTAGCAACATCCCTACATTTCTTCCTGCTCCCTTTCTGAGGACATGCCTTTGTATATATATATATGTATATGTATATGTGTATATATATATATATGTATTTTGATAGGTCTTCTTTCTCTAAGTATTTTGATCGGAAAAGTTCTCAAAAAGAGATTAAACTTTTAACAACTCAAAGCGTAAATACGCTCTATTGTTACCCTCAACATAGTAATATTTTTGACCCAACTTTTCATCAATTTTCTCTATGGTATAAACATTTTGGCTAAAATTGCCCACTCTCTCTTTTTCATTGGGTTTCCTCTTCCTAAATATTTTAACTTCGTCACCAACGCCTAGATCAGGATAGACCCGATTTCGTTTAGCATTCATATTTAAGTGGAGTTTAACTTTTGATTCGTTACTCGGTTTTCTGGCATCCTTTGGGGTGAAGCCACTCGCTGAATGCTTCATTTTGTTATAATATTTCAAAAATATAATCGGTCCATTGGATACTGTCTTTACCTTTTTTCTGATCGGCTTCAACACGACGATATAATAAATCTTTGAACGTCCTAATAGCTCTCTCGCGAAAATTTGGGGCGCCCTAGTCCTGTCATTTTTTTGACTTAATAGATTCAACAAACAGGTGGCGATGTCATACACTACCCGGTCATTGCCCTTCGTATGCAGAGGGCACCCGGGTTTTGCAGCTGATCGGTGTAATCTTCACGGCACGTTCGAAAGCTGAAAAAGTGAGTTCACCCACACTTGCAAGTGCCCCGAGCTGAAATGCCTTCGTTCTGTGATGCAGCCTTACAGTGCTCTTTCCCTCTGTGTGTCCTTGGCATTCTTGCACCATGCCGTTCCAGGCAGGTGAAAAAAGGGCAAAAGTTCCAGCCTGGCGACTTCTCTGAAAACCGCCGTGCGAGCAGCCGCATCACGATGCCAGGCTTGCCACCTGTGGAAGAGTTGCCATGTGGGAGCACTGCACAGTTCCTTTTGCAGAACCATGCAAACCAAATCGTGCAGCAGTACATCAGCAGTCATAAGTTCCAGGAAATGGCAGAGAAGACACAGTTCAAGCTTCTAGCAGAAGAATTCCTGCCCACTTGGTTTATCGTTGACACTTCGAGCTTTCAAAGGTCAGGATTTCAGAAAGACTTCTGGATTGCAGCAGGAGACAGCATATCCGTGAAGGAGTCCGCAATACAGGAGCAGCGGTACGACCTGCCATGCGCGCATATCAGCAGATCGCTGGGAAGCGATTTGATGATGTCTCCACGTGCAGGGGCTTACGACCTCATCTCTGATAACACATATTTGCAGGGGAACCGATGGTTGCAGCTCGAACTCAAAGCCACGGAGTCGGCATCTCTGGTATATCAAGGAGGCAATTTGTCCGGGTATGTCGGAGTACGGAACAGTGCTACGTTCCTGATTTGGAGTTTAGTGGACTCCAAAAAAAAGCAAGGCATGTGGCATTGTTTGATTCCATCAGGACAAATCACAGGCAAACAGTTGTCTGTGCCTACTTCGTACACCTTGGCACAAATCAAGAAGTGGGTATTGGAAAAATTTGACGGCGGCCATGCTTTCGAGAGTCTACGAGAGCTTCATCACCACATCATATTCTGTTGGGCGATGCAAGGAGTGAAGCTGGCGAGTTTGGAGTGTTCCATCATCCAAGGGGCACACATGGCTATGCAGTATGGCCTTGTATCGGCACCTCAGAAAAGCCAGAAAGTCAGTCTGAAGTGGAAGCCACTCCAGCAGTGCTCAGATGCAGAAAAGCCAGGACAGAATAGCACAGGGCATGAGGTTTTGGATGGTTATGACTCATTCGTCCTGTGGTGAAGCGAAGCTTCAAATAACAAAGTTGAAGAAGAAAGTGAAAAATAGTAGCGATAGCGATTAACATTAATATATGTTGTTATATATGCCAGATTTTCATGATGAGCATAAAGTGTGTATGGAATTAATAAAGCAAAAAAGTAGAGAAGTATCGGAAACTGATATATTATTAACTGCCATGAAAGACCTAAAGAAGAGGAAAAGAAAGTAGAGGCACTAAAGAAGAAAAGAAAATGCCCTTGCTTCAGTTTTACTACTTTACATTGTTGCCCAGTATCATTGGTTTAATACTTAATAATATTATTAAGATATTATTAACTATCCCCTATTTCAAAGCATTGTTCAAAGTTAATGAAGAACATATTTTAACATCTTTAGCATTGGTGTTTATGTAGAAGAAGGAGTAAGGAGCAAAATTCACGGCTTTCTGATACATTTCGTATAACGTGCTTTTATCCACCAAGGCGGAGTTCTCTTCCAAAAAAGCATTGACTTCGTTCATATTCTTGAGCCTAAACATAAACAAGGCAGATGCGTTTAACCTAATGATAGGGGCCAATACATTATACTTCTGCGTGGATAAAATGCACGAGATGGCACTATGGCGACCTCTCGTGAATAACCCGAGTAACAAGCTTGAGTATCTTACAAATTTTGGGTCGTCCGCATGGTCATCCACCACTATTAAAATACTAAATAAATCCTGTTGTTTATTCTTCTTCTGAAAATCAATTACTTTATGCTGAGTGTCTATGATCTTCTTTAGCGCCACCGGATCGTATTCCTCATAATAAAGCTGTTCTTTTCCTGCATCTACCTTCACTACATCCCTTATGTATTTCTTTACTGCCGACCAAGTGTCATCAACATGAACATTGGGCGAGAAGATGTATATTCTCTCAAAGGATCCTCTGTAGATTTTTAATATTAGGTTCTGTATCAATACTGCTGTTTTACCGCCTGTTGAAGAAGCCACGCATAACATCCGCGCAGGTAGCTTCGGCATCATGTCAAACTTGCTGTTTTTATATTTATATTCGGGTATGTCTATCGGTTCTACTTTAGGAATTTCTTCGCTCATTACTTAATGGGAGAAAAGTATCTTTTAATATAATGGAGAAGTATATAGAAACAATAGAGGAAATTGAGGAAATTGAGAAAGTTGTAATACAAGACACCAAGCTTAAAAGGTGTTGCACCGCCTTTTTAGAATTGATTAAGGCAATTCTTGAGCATTTAAAACAACTAAGAAAGGTTAAGGAGTGACAATCATAGGGAAACTAACGAAGCTGGCTTCCACTTAAACACTGATGGATTAAACTGCTTGCCTTGCAAATGTAGAAAAAAGACTTTTCACAAAGAAACTAAGATAAACAACGAAGGTAAAACAATCATTGAAGATAGGAGTAGTTGGAAGATGGGAAGAGGTATCGCACCCGATGAAAACGACATATTTAAAACAAGCTCACAAGATAATGAAGGTGTTGATACAGCGACCACCGGGTGGGGATCACGAAAGCCTGCGCCAGAAAGATTAGAAAAAGTAGAGGAAGATGTGGAAAGGATAGACAAGGATGTAAATATTTTGAAGAATAATTTAAATATTATGGATTAAAATCTAGTCTATAATGACAGGCCATCTTGGCATATAAAAAAGCCCCCAGTCAAAACAGAAGAAGGAAGTGAGCCAATGCCCCCGTGTGAAAAAAGCAGGTTCTACAGGTTCATAGGCAAACCATAAGAGTTTGGAATGACATTAATTCGTAATTAGTTTCTTTAAATCTTAAGGTAAAAGTCTTGTTATAAATAGTTGTATTTATAACAATATTCTAACATATAATATTAATAATGCCAATAAAAGTAAATAAGATATTAGTTGATTTTGAACCATATCCTGAAACAAATAATATTGTTACTAGGAAGTGTTATCGTTGCAAGCAAATAAAAGATATTGATTGTTTTAAGCGTTGCTATTACACCGGTAAGCATTCTTATTGTTATGTTACATACATTGCGACTTGTTATGAATGCTTAGATAAAAGCAGTTTAAAGGGATAGTGTTTTTAATACTAGAAAGATGGAGACAATCAAATGCACAAGATGCCACAGCAAAAAACCTACAGAAGAGTTCGGTTTCAATAGATCGGGGCAATCTTGGCGCAGAGAAAAGAGAAAGGAATACAAGAAAACCAAGATTGTGGGTAAGAAGCCTGAAGTTGATGAGGTTTTTGATCACGTGTGGCAGTTGTTAATGAATGATTTGTTTTTGGAGAACTACTTTATGATATTTGGAGAGCACAAGGACAGGGTGATGATTGAGATACCTGTTGATGACAAACCGAAAAAACAGACTAATTCTCTTTATACAGTGATACTATGATGTAATTATAATGCATAAGCAGCTATATATTATAATTACATTAGAGTTACAACCCTTAACCCTAAACCCTGAACCAAATTCTATGAGGAACCCCTTGCCTAGTTTAGGCTATGGCACCTAGGTAGATAGGAGTATTGGGGTTCTAGAGTGCGAATAGGATTTTTTCATATATTGTATTATTAGGTTGGGGGCGGGTGGTGCCATAGCCCAAAATAGGCGAGGGGGGTCCTAACTCTTTTCAGGGATTCCGCAACAGCTCAAGATGCAGGGCCCTGTCCCTTCGAACGCTTGCAAACCGCCTGCTTCGGTAAACTCGAGGTCTTACCGCGCAATACAGCCATTCTAGTCTCAAAAAGGCCTGGTTTTTCCCAATGTCCCAACATTGCCGATCCCTGATCTGGCGAAACATTTTGGGAATGAAGGAAGCTTGCTCAGCCGAGCTTGCACCCCTACACCCCGAACCCGAAACTCTAAACCCTGGAAGCCTAAGTCACCAGATATGAAGCCCTGCACTCTCGACTCCAAATCCTAAACCACCCTGAAGCCCGCAAGCCCCGAGACCATAAATCCTAAACCCTCAGAACACCAAAAGTTCTGAACCCCCTTACATTCCATACCCTGCAAGCCCACCAAACCAACGACCCTAAATTGAACTCTGAGCCCCCTAAACCCTAAACCCTTGAACGTCTAGAACCCCAAAACTCCTGAAACCCCTAAACCCCTAAACCCTTAAACCCCAAATCCTAAACCCCAAAGGCTTCTACACTCGCAGCCTCCGAGCCTCCAACACCCTGCGACCGAAAGGTCTGCGAGCTGGCGAAGACTCTTCAGGCACCTTAGAAGACGAAGTTTTTGGTTTAGGGTTACCCGAAGTAGTGGTAGTGGCAGTGGTACGGTTGATGGACAAAATCCTGCACTACCCAGTATAAGGAATATACCATAATTCCCATAGTTTAGGGCCCTTATGGTCATGCAGGATTTTGTCCAAACCGTAGTAGTCGTCGTGGCGAGAACGAAGGGAGCTGATGTCAAACATAGCCCGAAGATGAAGGCCCTAATGGCCTGTGGGGGAATGGGTTATGGGAACTATTGGCGATTATATAGGGACTACTATAGGGACCCGTTCCCCCATTCCCTACAAAGAACTAGACAGTAATGACGGGGTGGGGATTGCAATGCGAGCAGAAATTGCGATCAAGGTTTGCGCAGATATCTGCTCCGAAGCCCTAAACCTACCTTTGGTTAGTAGGGAATGGAAGAATGGTAGTAATAGTAGTTATAATAGTACCCCATTCCTCCATTTCCTACTAACCAAAGGGAAGTAAACCGCAAAGCTACGCAGGATCATTCGGAGCTGAGAGGGTTTAGGATTCGGATCTCGAGCCATGGCTGGCTCCGAACCATACTTGCGAAACTCTAAACCCTAAATCCTAAACCTTTTGCCGGAAAAAAGGAGCTCAAAAAAGAAGTCCTAAACCCCGGCTTGGGTCAAGTTTAAGGATCAGTATTTTGCGTTTTTGTGGTTTGGGTTTGCTGTATTTTAAAGGGGCCCAACAGGGATCCTTTGGGTTTTGTGGACGCTCAACTCCCGAACGATCTTCCCTAAGGCTCCATGTACCCATACAGTATATACTTAGGCTTATAGGGACCCCTTTAAGGCTTAAGTATCTACCTATAAAGGTACATGGAGCCTTTGGGCTTTCTAGATCCTAAACCGGAAGGCGGCGCGCTGAAGCTTCTCAACTTGACTTGTTCGGAGCTCTTGCTGGCTCTGCAAGGGTATAAGCCTCGAAGAGTTCGATTTCGGTTGCAACCCTCAGCCCTTCATCCTAAAACCCGACCCGAAGTCCCAACATCAATGATCGAGGGGTTGCGGGTTTTCTATGCTGTGCAGCGCTCATGTCGATTACAGTGGAAGTTTCGGTGCTCAGTGGCAAGACAGCTACTGTGCAAGCAGGCTTGGACGAAACTGTGGAGACGTGGGCACAACGGGCACAGATCGCACTTGGAGTTGGGAAAGGGCAGCTCCTGGACTCTTGTGGAGTCGTTCTGGCCCGATGCGCAAAGACCGCCAATTTGCAGATTCAGAACGNGCTGCCATTCTTGGCGATGGATCCGTGGTGTCCTGGGGTGATGCTGCGAATGGTGGCGACAGCAGTGCTGTGCAGGGTCAGCTGCAAAACGTTCAGCAGATCCAAGCCACTGATCGCGCTTTTGCCGCCGTCCGGAGCGATGGATCCGTTGTAACTTGGGGTCATGCTAGGTTTGGTGGTGACAGCAGCGCTGTCCAGGGTCTGCTGAAGAATGTGCAGCAGATCCACGCTTGTGGCCATGCCTTTGCTGCCATCCTTGGCGATGGATCGGTTGTGACCTGGGGTGATGCTGCGCTTGGTGGCGACAGCAGCATCGTGCAGGGTCAGCTGAAAAATGTGCAGCAGATCCAAGCCGCCATGGCAGGTGCTTTCGCTGCGATTCTTGGCGATGGATCGGTTGTGACCTGGGGTAATGCTGCCTTCGGTGGCGACAGTAGTGCTGTGCAGGGTCAGCTGAAAAATGTGCAGGAGATCCAAGCCGTTGGTGTTGCTTTTGCTGCCATTCTTGGCGATGGATCCGTTGTTACCTGGGGTTATGCTAGCTATGGTGGCGACAGCAGTGCCGTGCAGGCTCAGCTAAGGAATGTGCAGTGGATCCAAGGTTGCCGCGGCGGTGCCTTTGCTGCCGTCCGTAGTGATGGATCGGTTGTTACGTGGGGTCAGCCAGACTATGGTGGCGACAGTAGTGCTGTGCAGGGTCAGCTAACGAATGTGCAGCAGATCCAAGCCGCTGGCAATGCTTTTGCTGCCATTCTTGACGATGGATCGGTTGTGACCTGGGGTGATGCTGCGCTTGGTGGCGACAGCAGCATCGTGCAGGGTCAGTTGAAAAATGTGCAGCAGATCCAAGCCTGTGGCGCTGCCTTTGCTGCCGTCCGTAGCGATGGATCGGTTGTTACGTGGGGTCAGCCATACTATGGTGGCAACAGTAGTGCTGTGCAGGATCAGCTGATGAATGTGCAGCAGATCCGAAGCAGTCGCGATGGTGCTTTTGCTGCCCTTCTTGGTGATGGATCTGTGGTGACCTGGGGTCATGCTGACTCCGGGGGCGACAGCAGTGCTGTGCAGGGCCGGCTGAAGAATGTGCAGCAGATCCAAGCCGCTCGCCGCGCTTTTGCTGCTATTATTGGTGATGGATCGGTTGTGACCTGGGGTAATGCTGCTCTTGGTGGCGACAGTAGCGCCGTGCAGGATCAGTTTTAAGACTTAAGCTGTGCACTAGGTCTGCATCTTTTTCAATGAAGTTGAGCATCTGCATCAACCCTAAACCCTAAACCCTACGCCATCCTGTCACAAGCAGGAAGTCCGGAAAGGGCTCCAGAAGCCCGGCTTGCAGGCAGCGCAGGTCCTTCGCAAAATGGCAAGTTGGACTTTAGAGTTCTTCTACGCTTCACAGGGCTTTTAAACCGAAGCCCCTGAACCCCTCAACCCCAAGCCCCCAAACCCTACAGAAAAGCTCGGATTGGTGTTGTTCTATTGCGAGCCCTTTCTTCCTAAAGTCTGTTGGCCTACTTGCCCTGTTGGTTTGAGGATGCTGATGCTGGTTTTGGCATTATACCCTAATCCTCGAACCCTACATGAGAAGCCCCGAACCTCAGACTTCAAGCACTACAACCTGAAACCTGCAACCCGACATCAACAAACCCTAACGCCAGAAAAAACTGCAGCCCCACACCCGAAATGCTCAACCCTCAGCCTAAAATTTGGAAGTATGTCTATTCCGTAGTTACGTAGCTATACTTGCTTTACAGCTCCTAACTAGGGGGCTTACACTCGCAATTGCCAAAACTGAACTTTACAAACCTCTTCTGAACCCCTGTAGAGACCTATCACATCCATAGCTAACACCATAACCCCAAGCCCCAAATCCAAAGACCTAAACCCTAAACCCCGAGCCCAAAGTCCAACAGCTTAAATAAGTCCCGAAACCCAAAGCCACTACAGATTTCAAGGGAACCCTTGAAAGGAACCCCTTGACACCGTTTTCAAGAACCCGAAAGGGAACCTGGCGCAGGTCAGCCCTTCGCAGAGGGCCCCGAAACCCACCTTCTCCGTCGACACGACGAGCATGCAGGCCGTGAATGAGGGTTTGAGGGGTGTACTTCGGGACCCTAAACCCTAAACCCCTAAACCCCTAAACCCCTAAACCCTAAACCCTATTTTGAGGGTTCCTACAAGGTTTCTTGTAAGGCATCATCGGGGTTCGGGGTTTAGGGTTCCGGCTGGGGTTCTTTGAGGGCTCCGTGAGGGGTTCTTTAAGGGTGTCCTCAAGTTTCCTGCAAGGGTTCTATGAGGGATCTACACTGGCTTATATAGATTTACGGCTGCAGGCCAAGGGTTTCATGTTTGAGGTCTAGGGCGTAGGTTTTTGGGGGTTTCGGGGGTTTCGGGGCTTGTTTAGTAGAGGGCTTTCAAGGATCTATAGGGTTTAGGGGTTTAGGGTTTAGGGCTCTTCGGGAGGCCTTTTGTTAGCTTCGCAGGCGTTTCATGAGTACTTGGTGCGTGCAGTAACACGCTTCTTGGGTTTATAGATATGTAATGTCTTTATGTGGTTGCAAGCGTTCACCAAGTTTGCGCCGTTTTGTAGCGTGGTTTGGGGTTTCAGTTTAAGACAAGGTTCGGAATCGCGTTCAGGGTTTGGAAGTTCAGAGGTTTAGGGGCTTCGCTCTGAGGGTTCAGGGGCGTAGGGTTCTTTCTCTATCGAAATAGGCTGAACAATATAGCGATACTACGCTCTATAGTCCATCGGTAGCTGTACTAGAGTCTGCCACTTACAAGAATTCCCCACATGCTGAGGCCCCTATACTAAACCCTGTAAGGCCCCAGAGAAAACCCATAAGCAGTGAGCCATTATTGACACCCCACTCTTTCCAAACAGGCTTTGTAGCATCATGTAGGGTTCCATAGGGGTTCTGCAAGAGCTTCTATGAGGGGTCATCTCATCCTGCTCTGATCATCCTTGTCACCTTGTACACACGAGAGACTCGTCTGATAGTGCAAACTCCTCTTAACCCCAACCTAGTAGTAGAGTAGGTAACCTTTAACCTTTTGGGGTAGTATAATCCCTTTATAATCCTTATATTATGAAAATGGTTAACCTTTGGTTCCCCATAATACCCGACAAGTAGGCCAAAGCCCATCCAAAGCCATGAAGCCACGAAGCTCAACAGTTTCAGACCCTGAGGCGGCCAACCTTCACCCCAGGACCCTGATATAGAAACCTGAACAATTAGTAGTATTATTCCGCTGAAGTGCCTATAGATATGGCGTAATGTATGCCATAACCCTATTCTAATTATAAGGGTCCCTTTTCCCGACCCAGCTCCAGGACGTGCTCGAAAACTTGTCCACGCTGAAGACCAGCCCGGACCCGAAAGGGAATGTACGGTCTAGTAGTCTAGTTAGGACCCCCGAGCGTACTAAACCCAGAGTAATGTTCCTTCAAAGGGTTCCTTGTAGGGTTTGCCGGTTTAGGATTCAATATGGGGTCTTAGAGAATTGCTGATGCCATTCCTTCGGGTTCCTTCTTATGAGCATTGCATCATATCACCCAAAACCTGTGCACTTTAAGGCTCCTACATTTGGGCCCCCGGGCTTGGGGGGTTGACAGTTGTGCATGGAGAAAATCCTGCAGTATCCATTAGTCTTCGAGGTTCGGGGTACTTATGTATATAAGGAATACATCCCATAGTCTAGGGTATTGAAGGCATCGTCGGACTATGTCCGTGTGTAGCGGGTTTCAAGGTCTTGGGGGGGGNGGGGGGGGGCGAAGAGGGGGTTTTATTGAGGGTTTTCAGGGTTGTGCGAGGTTTGGGCTTTGCTTGGGTTTGAAGGGCCTTCGTGGAGAGTGTTGAGGCATTTGAGGCTTTGAGTTGGCCTTGCCATGTTGTAGATGTGAGGGTCAAGGGCTGTGGATGGGGTGAGGATTAAGTAAGTGCCTTAGCTTTGCGGTTTAGGCTTTGATGTGGAGGGTTCAGGGATTAGGATTTCGAGTGGAGGTGTCGCCTAGACCCGACATCCCAAAAAAGGGCCTAAGCCGGCTCTTCAGTTTGAACTGAAATTAAACTCCTTGAGTATCTACACCTGATAAGGGAACCAAGCGGACATAAGCATAAGCATTTTACAGGGATATCCCGACCTTATTGGGCCCCCAACTTAGCCCTCATGACCCGAATTGCAAAACCGCGCAACACCCGACAAAGCTCTCAGAACCGCCTCGAACGACTAAATCTGAGACCGAAGCTGCTTGAGCCTCTAACTAAACCTAATTCCACAAGCACCAAACTCCAAAATCGTTGAGCCCTGGACTCGCGCCCAGTCGCTCTTAAAGAAAAATCCTGAGGCCTAAACCTTGAAGCCCTAAAGGCCCGAACCTGCCCGGCACGAGGCCTTTCGCATCCCAACCTCGCCTCGCCAGACCTGAAGTGGGACACCGAGATGAGGTGCCCCGGATACACCAACCCCTAAACCCCTAAACCCTCATAGATCCCTTATAGAGCCTCCATAGAACCCTAAAGCCTCTAAAGGGTTGAGGCTATTTTGGGCTTAGGCCTTCATTGTTGGAACAGGGTTCTGGGGTGTATTTTACTCTAGTTCAGTACAAGCTCTACCCTCTACACCATCGGTAATGGTTCGGAGCAGTTTGCGACGCATTTCAGGGGAGTAGGGTTGAGGGTTCGGGATTGGGGTATCGGTAAGTTAGGGTTGAGGGTCTAAGCCGCAGGGTTTCGGCTTTAGGATTCAGGGTCTAGGCTGAAACGCTTCTTCGGTGACTCAACCTTGCGAGCGAGTCTGCCCTCAAGTCTTTCACCAGAGGGTTCAGGGTTTAGGGTTTAGGGTTGACTTCGCAGAACCCGAAGCGACACCACAAAGAGGGTAAAGGACCCATTCGCTGGTCGAACAACTGCATAAAAACGAATCTTTTTGAACCTGCCATCTTTTTCCCCTCGGGCCTACGTGCTAACAACCCTTGCCACAAAGTGCAAAACCCAATGAAGCCTCAACATTGAAGCCGTAGGCGGGAAACTCCTAAGCCCCTCACGCTCCAACCCCTCAAACCCAAAGACTCTAACCATCACACCCTGCACTCTTGAGCCTTATAACTTTTAAAAGCCTGTGAGTCGACTTTAGACTGTGAAAGTCTTAAGACCCAAAATTGCCCAACTCCTCTGAACCCTCACATGGGAGTTTCCGCAAATTAAGGATACCCTATTTTGGGGTCCTTATATCGCACCATCATCGCGTTCGCGCACGCACGAACTGCTTCGGGTACAGCGAAAAATCGTGGTATACGCGGCAATTCGCGCACTTCCTCATATTTGACATGCCGAAATCCTCGGGGCACGCGGTGTTTTTGAGTTTTCCACGAACACGATGATGGTGGGTATAATAAGGATCCTACTACTTATTACCATATTAGTGTCCCCTATTGTCGGAAACTCCCACATCCTGCCCAACAGCAAACCCTGTTGAAACAGGCTGAAGCAGCTGCTGGTCAAAGCTCACCCTCAGTGTCCCGGCCTTCGAAGTGCCCGCGACCCGGTGGGGCTTTGCCCCTCAGGAGCACCTAGGATCATCTGCATGGTTTTCATGGGTTCAACAGGGTTTAAAGGGTGATAGGGGCTTATATGGGATGCAATCAAGATTTTGTGGATGTTGGGGGTCTTCGGAGGCTGCCTCCCCAACTGGAAGGAAGTCACGCAGCAGGACTATCAACAGCACATGGAACATACAGACAAAAATACCGCAAACCCTAAACCCAAAACCCTAAATCCTAAATCCTAAAGCCTAGGCCCTCAGCCCTAAACCCTATGTTTGCAGCTGGAGGCCGGTTCTGCCGGAAACTGGAAGATCTCGCGCGTGAGCGGCAAGTGCACGGAGGCCTCCCAGCGCTGGGCTTCTTTGAGGTTCTAGGGCTTCGGTTTAGGGTTTAGGGTTGGGTACTGCCCCCACTCAGCAACAATGACTAATGAAGCAGCCTTTTTGTAGTGTCTTGTAGGTGTATGCAGGGGTGTTTCTGTCACAAGCTGTCATGAAATTCTCACTGAGTTTCAGAAGAGATTGGACAAGGGTTTCGTGGTTGGCGTTTGCAGGGCTAAGAAGTTACAGTTTCGGAGCTCAGGGCCAGAAACTCCGAAACCATCTCGCCGACCCTAAGCCCTAACCCTAAAAAGCTTTAAGACACCCTAATCCCCAAACCTTCAAGACACCCTAGACCCCAAACCTCTAAGAAACCTCAAGAACCCCTAAGCCTTTTAGGAAAGTTCTGCAGGTTTTGATCCAGCCCAAGGGATCTTGATTAGCTTCTGGGTATGATGGCTTCGTGCGTGAGGTTTTCAAGCCCTTGAGCTTTTGGAATTGAAGGTTTGGGGGAATAGAGGGGGTTGAGTGTTTAGGGTCTAGGGAGTTCAGGGTTTCGGTGTTTAGGGATACCAGAGACACTACGTTTTTCATCCCGTTGAACCTTAAACACCGAAAACCGCCACAACTTGAATCCAAAAGGCTAAGACTCCTAGCCCCAAGCTCTGAACCTCAAACCCTGCACGCCCCAAACCTTGAACCTCAAAACTTAAAACCCTGAACACATCTAAGACAACTAGGCACAGTAAACGCCCTAAGTCCACCCCAAGAATCCGCTTCATTGGAAACGCCTGAACACACATAAATGCCTTAAGACCACCCTAAACATCACCCTTTCAACGCCCCGAGAAGCAGCGAGCGAAGGAGCGTCTCGCCAACGCGAAGCCCACGGTGAATGCTCCGAAGAGCATCGCCCAGGTCTCGCAGCTGAAGGCTGGACTAGGGTTTACTGTTTAGGGTTTGGGGTTTAGGGGTCGGGTTTAGGGATTTAGGGTTCGTATTGGGGACTGCGGTTGAGGGTGTCGGAGCCCGAAGGGGCTTCGATAAGAAGATCATTCCTACCAATGGGCTACACGAACGTCACAAGAAAATCTAAACCGTAAGCCCCCCAAAACCTTGAGGCTCAGCCTAAGCCTCGACACGGCAGCTCCGGAACCAGAATCTCTTACTAAACCCTAGACTCTAAACCCTACATGTCGGAAGTACAGAGAAGATTAGCATGGCCCCTCCGCTCAGGTCAACACGTTCACGATCGACACGCACAAATCGAGAAGTGTACCAATCTGCAGCCGTGCAGTGCAAAAGTCCCCTTANTTAGTAGGTGGAGTGATTTGTCTCTATAGTTCTTCATGGTAGCGGGGAGCCGCGGTGAGGATACCGGGGCAATCTTATTCAGTGCGTGAGGCTTTACAGTACTGTACGATTGTTACATATATTACAACCACTTGTCGCTGCATCAGTTTCGCATTTTGCGAGTACAGTGTGGGCATCATGACAGATGGTGGTGGATCGACAGGAACGCCATCGATGGCGGACATAGGCAATCTGTTGCANAAGTGCTACTCCTCTACACAACACGTTCTGTCCCTGTCTTCGGGCGAATCAGAATTTTACGCTGGTTTGAAAGCAGCTTCAGTGCTTCTAGGTGCTTTGGCTATGGCTGCCGATTTCGGTTTTGAGCTGAAGGGAGAGCTTCACATGGATGCTTCTGCAGCAAAATCGCTCATATCCCGTCGTGGGCACCCCTTCCGTTTTGTGTAAAGTGCAACGATAGACACCTAGGTCGTGCGCATTCAAAGCAATGATTTTACAGTGCACAAAGTTCGCACTGACGACAACGAAGCTGATCTGGGAACGAAGTATCTGGATTGGGGCAAGATTCTGCATTTGTGTACCCTTGCTGGGTTGGTGTTTCAAGAGACTACGCACAGGAAAGCACTGCAAGCTTGATACGGATATATGCTTTATAAATC
>BGNK01001752.1:554-17783 GCA_003297005.1 Symbiodinium sp. clade A Y106 | reverse complement strand
CTCAGGTCAACACGTTCACGATCGACACGCACAAATCGAGAAGTGTACCAATCTGCAGCCTTGCAGTGCAAAAGTCCCCTTAGTTAGTAGGTGGAGTGATTTGTCTCTATAGTTCTTCACTTATGGAACCCTTTCAATTATAGTATCCCTTTTCGAGCTTGTTAGAGAAGTTATAGAACATTTTCAGGACGCCTTCATCGCGGATCTCGTGGTCGGCCTCCGCACAGGGCAGATCAAGACTGGAGCTCCGTGCCGATCGGAGAGGCCTCGTTTAGGCTTCCTTTCGGAGTCCCTTTAGTGTTTAGGGTGTGAGGTGTAGCTTTTAGGGTTTAGGGTACATATGTACGACAGGGTTTAGAGTTTAGAGAGATTGAGGGTTTAGGGTTCAGGGTTCTAGGGCTTGAAGATTGTCGGAGAGGCCTCTTTTTGCGGGTTCCCTTTTAGTGTCCCTTTTGGGGGGTTCCTTTAAATGAGACAGGTTCCTTCTAAGGGTTCCCACCGGGTTCGTTTCAGGGTCCCTTGTTGGGGTTCATTCTTGGGTTCCTTCGTAGTTCCTTCAAAGGTTCCTGTATGGCTTCTAGAAGGGTACAAAACGGTTTGGAGACATGGAGGGTTTAGGGTTTATGGGTGCATAGTCTTAAGGGATGCACATTCGGGGGCTTGGAGCCTAGGTAGGTTTGTACAGTTTGGTATCTAGGGTTTCAATACGACTTTCTGCGGGTTCCTTGCCTCAAAAGTCTAGAGGTGATTGTGGTGTCTTTAGAAAAGCAGGGGTCTTAGGCGTTGTATGGTTGGTGTTGCGCTTCAGGGCAATATCAAGGCTCATGAAAAATCCCCGCCAAGGAAATGCATGGTTTAGGCTTTACCGGTTTCGGGTCTAAGCGGTGCTATTGCCAATCAGCTTTCCGAAGTAGCCGTCCTTGCTGAAACAGTCTCAGTCTCTGTCGCTCGACGCTAAACCTACACCCGAGACCCGTAAACTCAAAAGCCCGAAAGCCGAAACCGTAAATCACCTAAGCCCTAGACCCTAAACCCTAAACCCCTAAACCCTAAACCCTGCAAGCTGTAAACCCCTAAAGCCCCGATCCACGGGCTTCTCTTTGGTATCTGGGTTGGCACAGTACGTGCGCACCAGATTAAGAAGAAGCATCGAACTTATTATTGCTATTGTCATTTTTGCAATTCTTGTTCTTGTTATCATTACTATCAGTATGATTATTATCATCGTTATTGTTGTTGTTGTGGTTGTGGTTGTTGTTGTGGTTGTGGTTGTGGTTGTGGTTGTTGTGGTTGTTGTGGTTGTTGTGGTTGTTGTGGTTGTTGTGGTTGTTGTGGTTGTTGTGGTTGTGGTTGTGGTTGTGGTTGTGGTTGTGGTTGTGGTTGTTGTTGTTGTTGTTGTTGTTGTTGTTGTTGTTGTTGTTGTTGTTGTTGTTGTTGTTGTTGTTGTTGTTGTTGTTATAATTACAACTTTGTTCATGGTTATGGCTATCACGAGCAGTTGTCATTGCTAGGTTGGCAAAGTACAACCAGCTCCTGCGCATCGAGGAGGAGTTGGGAGACAGGCCGGGCTGGGGAGTTTGGGACCTTGAGGGGACCAGGGGTTCAGGGGTTTAGGGTTTAGGTTTTTTTTTGGGTTTAGGGTTTGGGTTTTTTAGGGTTTAGGGTTTAGGGTTTTTTAGGCCTCGTTTAAGGGGTTTTGAGGTCTAGGTTTAGGGAGTAGGGTTTGGGGCCTTGCGGGGATCAGGGGTTCCACGGCCTTTAGGCCTCGTTTATGCTTTAAGGGTCGAGGGATGACGGTTTAGGGATGAGGGTTTAGGGGTTTCGGGGTTCAGGCGTTCAAGGGCTTTTAGGCCTCGTTTAGGGTTTTTGGGTCTAGGGATATGGGTTTAGGGTTTAGGGGTTTAGGGGTTCAAGGGCCTTTAGGCTTCGTTGAGGGTTTTAGGGTTTGAGAGTCTAGGGTTTGGGGCTTGGGTGTTTCGGGTTTAGGGGTTCAAGGCTTCGAGGTTCCAAGACTTTAGGATTAAGGGTTCAAGGTTGGGAGGTTTGTGCTTAGGGCCCTTAGGGTTTCTTAGGGTCTTTAGGGTTTCTCCTTAGGCTCTTAGTGTGCTCACAGTTCGCCACGATGATCATTCGGATCCGGATCATCATGTTCCATGCCTGCTACCCATCTAGTATATACTCTCGCCCTAATACTTTAGGCCTAAAGCACCTATATGGTAGGAATCCCTTGAAGGCGATACTTGGAGGATCATGAGACCCAGTAAGTAAGGTTATACGTACCTTTTTAATTGGGGATTACAGGTGCTTGTAAGTACAGTTACCCGATTTATAACCCTGGTTACTATGTCCCATGATCTGGACCAAACCCTAAAAACCCTTAAACCCATATAGGAATCCCATGAAGACTACAGTAGAAGCCCAAAAGCTGGAAACCCCATAGCCGAAATCCTTAAGACTAATGTATAGGGAATCCCAGCACTATTTTGGCCTTAATCCGGTTTCCAACTTTATGGGCTTTGCTGTATAGGTACATAGACGTTCAGGGACTTTAAAACTTGAGGGCCAATCCCCGAAGCTTCGAAGACCTGGGCCCAAGAAGGGACTTTGGTGTTGAGGGTTTGAGGTTTTGGGTTCAGGGGTTTTGGGGTTTAGGGTTTTGGGGTTTAGGGTTTTGGGGTTTAGGGTTTTGGGGTTTAGGGTTTAGGGTTTTGGGGTTTAGGGTTTAGGGTTGGGGGTGGGGTTTTCTCAATTTTACACAACATACCGGCAATCATCAGGCGCCTCACTTCAAGTCCAGCGGAATTTACCGAAGGAATGCACCTCAAAGTATTGCAGGCATCCCATTACGCAATTCATGTTGCGAGGACATTGGAGTCTCTGTGTTTCTCTAGGTTCCTGAGTAGTACCTTTTTGCCCTCTTTATTTTAGGGTTCCCTTAGTAAAACCGAAGAGTAGGAACAGGGGTACCCTTCTTATGAAGGGGCTACTGGCGTCACCATGTTAGATCTCGTTCCTTGGGCTCGATGTAGCAGTCAGGTGCAGCTACGCGGGCACGGGCTTCCGCAACATCGGCACCGTGGCGACAGCTGAGCTTCGAGTGTTTATTGTTTATAGCTCAAGACTAAGATATTGGGGTGTGGGGTTCGTGAGATATGACTCTATGACAAGCACCAGCACGCTGAACCCCCCGCACTAAAAAAAAACATCCCCAAACTTAAACTTAAACCTCTAAACCCCTCAACCATAAACCCTTTAAGCCCCAAATACTGGAGCTCAAACGTCCTAGACCCGCCATCTGCCCTCTATCAGACCCTAAATACCCCATTCCTTGGACCAGAGGCTCCATATATACATCTATATATATATATATAGACACACACACATATATATATATATGTATATACATTCCTATATATATATATTCATATATTGCCATTGTGGAAGAACTAGGTCCCTAAAGCCAGAATAAGAATGGTCCTTTGGAACTTAAGTCCATACTTGCAGTAATTGTGGAGCCGCTAGGTTGGGACCATATACCCCTAATTGATTAGGGTAATATAGAGGGCTTCATACTTACCTACACTATTTTGGGGGTTCCTTATTATGATCATAGTGTAATTGGCACCAAAACCCTGTTCTAATTATTATATTATAGAACCCCATGAAAGACTCCTTTAAAGGAACCCCGTTAAAGGGAACCCCTATCCTAATTATTAAGGCCCCTATATTATACCCCCAAGTGAGGGTGCTACGGAGGGTCCTTGTTCTTTGCTGCTAGCGCCCTTGAGGCTCGCCCGCGTTTGGCATGAAGCGCAAGCCGCCGCTTGGCCGAAAGCCCGCATGCTACCCAGGGCCTAGTAGGGTTTAGGGTTTAAGGATTAGCGTTTGGGGTTTAGGGTGTAGGGATTAGGGTTTAGGCTTTAGGGTGCTACATGAGTTCTCTAAGTTAGGGTCCCTTTCAGGGTTCCTTACAGGGGCCTACAAGGGTTTCTACAGGGGGGTTTCTACAAGGGTACCATTAAGGCCTACAGTAAGGCTTCAGGCTTCAGGGATTACCCATAGGCCCCAAAGTAGTTCCTTTTTGGGTTTCATATGTAGAATCCCATAAGGTATTCCCAAAAAGGAACTACTATGGGGCCTATGGGTAGGCCTAGGGATTAAGGCTTCGGGGCATAGGTCCCAGAGTTTAGGGACTAGGCCGTAGGTGTTAGGGCTTAGGTACGGGAAGCAATCGAGGTATGCGTAGCGTTTTAAAGTTAGTGAAGAGAGACCTCAATCACCCGTTCTGACTAATAAGGCCTGTGTAGTACTTTGAGGGATCAGCGTCCCGAACTTAGTCTCCGAAATAGCAAGCCCCGATGGCGATGTAGGTTTGGCATGGCGGTCTTCGAGTAAAGATGTGGTGTAGATAAGAACGCCCGAATTTCCAAACCCTAAACCCTAAACTAAACCCTAAAATCTAAAGCCTATACCCTAAAAATCTAAACCCTAAACCCTAAACTAACCCTAAAATCTAAAGCCTATACCCTAAAGCAAACCCTAAAATCTAAACCCTATACCCTAACTAAACCCTGAAATCTAAAGCCTGTACCCTAAACTAAACCCTAAAATCTAAAGCCTATACCCTAAAGCAAACCCTAAAATCTAAAGCCTAAACCCTAACTAAACCCTGAACTCTACACCCGTCCCAAGAACTCAGGATCCTCGTAGTGAGAGCCTTCGCCCCAGACCCCGAAACCGCAAACAACTTAACGCTACCCCCGAGCCGCAGCCCCACCCTCCTAAACCCTACACTCCTCAAGCCCTACCCTAACCCTTAAACTCCTTAACCCTACACTCCTCAAGCCCTACAATAGGGTTTAGGGTTTAGGGTCTACAACGACCCTGAAACTCCTAACCCTACACTCCTCAAGCCCTACCATAGGGTTTAGGGTTTAGAGTCTACAACGACCCTTAAACTCCTAAACCCTACACTCCTCAAGCCCTACAATAGGGTTTAGGGATTCGGGTCTACAACGACCCTGAAACTCCTAAACCCTACACTCCTCAAGCCCTACCATAGGGTTTAGGCTTTAGGGTCTACAACGACCCTTAAACTCCTAAACCCTACACTCCTCAAGCCCTACGATAGGGTTGAGGGTTTAGGGTCTACAACGACCCTTGAACTCCTAAACCCTACACTCCTCAAGCCCTACGATAGGGTTTAGGCTTTAGGGTCTACAACGACCCTTGAACACCTAAACCCTACACTCCTCAAGCCCTACAATAGGGTTTAGGGTTTAGGGTCTACAACGACCCTGAAACTCCTAAACCCTGCACTCCTCAAGCCCTACCATAGGGTTTAGGGTTTAGGGTTTGCAACGACCCTTAAACTCCTAAAGTCCCCAAACCCTACACCTAAAAATCCCCAAAACTAACCCGAAGCAGGCAACCAGGGGTTGCAGAAATCCCCATGTGGGGGTTGATCAAAATTATGGGCCCCTTTTGGCCACCTAGACTATAAGGAATATACTATAATACAGACCCCAAAAGGGCGCATAATTTTGATCAACCCCCATGTGAATACACCGAGGTTTGTGGGCGGCAACTGGAAGTGCAACGGCAAGGCCCGCGATTGGGGTAGTATGGTGGCCTAAATAATCACCAAAATTGTTCTTTAGGGATCCTTATGAGATTGTAGTATAATATACTATCCCAAACCCTATTCTAGTTATTAAGGCACCTGTTAGTATCCCCTTATAGTATCCTTTAAAGGAACTTTTTTGAAGGTGCGCAAAACCCTATTCTGATTATTAAGGCCCCTATATTAAACCCTTATAGAAACCCTGATAGAATTTTCGGAACCCTATTCTATTTAGTAAGGCCCTATACAATAGAACCCTACTATACCCTATAGACCCTTTAAGGAACCCTTTAAAGGATCACTACTCTATTTATTACGGCCCCTGTATTATAGAACCCGACTATAGATCCCCTATAGACCCCTTTAAGGAACCCTTGAAAGGAGCCATGTTCTAATTACGGTTGATGATATAAATCCTGCATTACTCATAACAAGGAGTATACAAAAACATTCCCATAGCCCCATAGCTTAGGGTCTTTAAGGTAATGCAGGATTTATATCATCAACCCTAAACCCTGAACCCTATAGACCCCTTACATGAACCCCTAGCTAAACCCCTGGCCCCTAAACCCCTAAACCCTAGACCCTTATCATCCTCGCGGGGCTGCTAAGAGCAGTTGCCTCTGGGCTGGAGACTAAACCCGAAACCCGAAGTCGCCAGTTTAACACAGTGGCCTTAATACTGTTGATGATATAAATCCCTACGGTTCCATTAAAGGGGATCCATAGGGGTTTAGGGTTTAGGGTGGGGGTTAGGGGTTTCGGGGTTTAGGGTTTAGGGGCTAGGCTAGGGTTTGATAATATTTGAGGCGTTTTTATTGCCGGCGGAGAAGTGCGGACAACTGCAACCGTAGCAACCTTGGTGAGCCTATCTGGACGAGCTACATAGTTGCCGGAAAACCGGGGTGGTTGGGGGTCGTACCTCGGCATCGCTTCTGAGGGTGCTGGGCAAGGGGTTCGGTTCGAAAGGATTGGGGCTTAGGGTTTATAGGGTTTATAGGGTTTATAGGGCTTATAGGGTTTATAGGGCAAAAGGGTGCTAGGGTTCGCAAGGATTGAAGGCTCAGGCAGAGACCCGAAGCCCTGGACCCCTGCACCCCTGACCCAAGCGCGATGCCCTACTTTAGGGGCCTAAAAGCAGCCCTTCCGGGTGTGCAGCCCTACATAAGGTTTCTATAGGGGGTTTGGGGTTTAGGCATAAGGAACATAGGAGCCTTAAGAGTTACCAATACTATTTTGGGGGGTTCCTTATTGTCAGTAAAACATAAAAGGCCCCAAAGCCGTATTCTAATTCTAATTGTTGAGGAGGACGAGGAAATGATGAGGCGAGGACGCTTGCCAGACATCAGACAGCAGGACGTGCCTGCGCCAGTCATGGATGCCCTACTCTGGAAGCAACAGCGGGACAGCTTGAAAATGGAGCGACACCGGTTGCTGACGATCATCACGATGGCGATCAAACACTTGTGATGAGGAGGACGAGGAATGATGCAGCGAGGATGCTTGCCAGACAGCAGGACGTGCCTGCGCTAATCATGGAATTTGGATGCACTACTCTGGCAGCAGCAGCGGGACAATTTAAAGATGGAGAGACGCAGGCTCCTGACAATCATCACGATGGCGACCAAACACTTGTGACCAAGGATTGCCTGGCTTGCACCCGATAAACAATGAGACATAAACCCTGAACCCAGAATCCTAAACTCCTAATTAAACTTGCATTGTCAACAACTTAGATCCCCAATACCTAACCTTTAAACTTTTCGGGTTCTTATAGCTTAGTAGGAATCGGAAAGTTTAGCCTTTTTTTTTCTGTGGCTTATTGGGGTAGTAAGACAATGAACCCTAAACCCTAAAGCCCTAAACCCAGAGCCCTAAACCCTGATCCCTGAACCGCAGGTGAGCCAGGTGAAGGAGCTCTTGACGGTTTCTTGGTCTCAACAGCCGAGTCCCCCACAGCCAAAACAGATTACAAACTCCAGAGGCTCAATCCTTAAGAGTCAGGCATTGGGAAACGCAGCACTGTTTGGCCGTACACGAGGCTTTAGCTTCACCACCAAAGCTCCAAGAACCAAGCCCCGCCTGCACTTTCTGGGGATTTTGTTGCAGGAGGAAACGATGAAGCTCAATTTAGATGCCTGAATCAGTGTAACGGGATTGTGGGGTATATACAACAGGTTACAAGGATTAGATATTCAGCTGTTTTACGAGGCAAAGGTTCTGGCACCTACAGTAGGATCTTTAGCGTCAAGTGGGCGGTTTAAGGTTTTGACCTAAACCTTACGGACCAAATGACCCTTAAAAGTAGAGGTCCTATTCCCTTATACCAAGAAGCCTTATATGGTATCTGAACCTTAAACCCTGTTAGGGTTCATGTCGTCCTTAGTTCATGAAACCCCCGCCCTAACTCCAGAACCCAAAGCCCTGAAGCCCCAAAGCCGAGGGGCAGAGCCCGGAACCTAAACCCTAAAACCCTAAACCCTAAACCCAACAAACCCAAACCCTGAAACCCAAGCAGGGCTGAAATGATTCAGGGCTGTTCTACCGGGTTTAGTCCCCACACTTTAAAATCCCTGGAGCCGTAAAGCTCTAGAATCCTGAAGCCAGTGCCCCATGACCCTACCTTAACCCGGAATAACCTACCTTTTTAAAGACTTATATAAGGAAATCATAATAAGGAACCCTAAAAAGGAGTGCCCCAAGACCCTAAAGCCTACAGCTCTCCGAAGCCCTGAACACGTGTCGTAAGGACCGCTTAAACATCGTAAGACCTCCTTCCCAGAGACTCCAATATCCCTTGATTAAGGAATATACCTTAAAGTATAATAGGATCCCTAATATGATTTAAGGAATATTTCTTAATTAAGGGGTGGAGTCTCTGGGTAACGCCCTCTTAATACCCTTTTGCAACCCTATGGCGCAATATAAATCCGTACACAGACCCGAAAAACTTAAATCCCAAACGCCATAAGACCGAGTGAGGCATTCAAGGCCGCCGGCGCCGACGCGAAGTTCGTCGACGTCGCGATTTTCGCGCCGACCCTGCATGTGCCAACAGCACAGGCGCAGAGGGCTGTTTCGAAAGGTTTTGTGCGGGTTTTTAGACGTTTGAGGAGGGTGTCAAACGGGTTTACCCATAGGCTCCATAGTAGTTTCTTTTTGGGGTTCATATTTAGAATCCTATAAAGCAATCCCAAAAAGGAACTACTATGGAGCCTATGGGTAATACTCTAGGGTGATGCAACTGGCAAGGATCCTCGGCTTAACGTTCCTCAAGGACCAAATGACCACTACAAGCCTTATACTGAAAGGGTTTCAAAAGGCTATGGACCCAGAGAGCCCAATACCCCATAATTAAGGAATATACCTTAAATCATGAGGGGATTCATACTATGATTTAAGCTATATTCCTTAATTAAGCGGTATTGGGCTCTCTGGGGACCGTTTATGAGGGCTTTGCAACTGTTTCGTGTTACAGCTGATGCCAAATGTTAGACGCGGTACTACAACCCGCCCTGGGTTTAGGATTTAAGGGTTCAGGGTCTCAGGGTTTAATTACCTCGACCCCCCAACTACCTTCTAATCTACCTAAATATCCACTACTATTAAGGACCATAACTCTTAAGAGGCACTTAAGGGGGTCCTGACACCCGGTTTACAATTACGGGTTGTCCTTTACAATCACCCAAATGGTTGGGGCCCCCACGTCTGAAGAGGAAAACCTGTGCTCACACAATGGATGGATGGCTGGCTGGCTGGGTAGGTGGCTGGGTGGGTGGCTGGGTGGGTGGCTGGGTGGGTGGCTGGGTGGGTGGATGGATGGATGGATGGATGGGTGATACAAGAAGGAAACAGGGCCGATACAAGGATCGGAATGATTGGTAACGGTATCCCACCCACTCTAGTACTATATCCCATATATCTAAAGGAGAATACTATATCTCGAAACGTACAAGCATTCTGTGCTGAATTAAGGCCCCTATGCTACAGAGAACCTTAGGGTAGAACTTGCCCTAAAGGTGCAATCCAGGACTAAAACAGCTACTTCTCGAAGCATCCCGGGCTTAATACAGGGTTTAGGGATTGGGGTTTAGTGGATAGGGTTTCTGGATTAGTGGATAGGGACGAGAAGAAGTGACAGTATGACTGGTTTCTGCAGTTCAAGGCTCCCCCTCATCCGTCCGACCAGCCTGAGCGACTGTGACAGTTTTGCAGACTCGCCTTTAAGGGGTGAAGTTCATTCACGGCTCAGCTATGCGGCTGTAGGTTTAATGCTGGGGTTTGGGGTTAAGGTTTTGAGGTGCTTCCTTGGAGGTTCCTCTGACTTGCGTGGTAGCCACCTAGAACCCTACATTGATTGACATGTCCCACCGTACTGACAGTTGTGACGAAGTCAACAGAGTGTCCAAGCAGCCATGTCTAGGGTCACGAGTATTCACCGGAGGTCGCATGCAGCCGTAGCTAGTTATCTTGACTTGTGGCGCGCTTAGAAGCAACCCATGATACTTCGGGCAGGGCTCATGGGCTGCAAAAGAATCATTTAGTATGAGAAGCGACGCCAATCTTCACAGTACACCCTAGACTGGACTTGCGGTTGAGGTGTTCGAGAATCTCTTCTGAAGAAGCCAACCTTTAGCGATAGCGCAGCTAGCACCATCATGGCTTGTCTAATATTTCATGAGTTATGCGTGCTGTTAAAATTCGTAGTGTTGGTGCCCTTTGCAAACATACATGTGCATAAGTATACGTGGTATGAGTATTTGTCGAGAGGAATGCCTGGCCGGCGATGCCGTCATCAACGTGGGGATTCAAAACTTCAGCAAGACAGGCGCGCTGCAGTCTCATCGATACTTTTCTTGTATGTAAACTAAGCGATCATGTACCCATGTAGGATATACTCTGGCCCCAAAGTGGCCTAAGTATATGTATACTATGCATGGCAACCCAGAGCCCCATGCACACCGCAATTCAGGAACATACAGTTACCAATATGGGGCTTGATACTGTTGATGGACAAAATCCTGCATTACCCATTATAAGGAATATACCATAATTCCCATAGTTTAGAGTCCTTAAGGTCATGCAGGATTTTGTCCATCAGCCGTATGATCACTTAAGGATGTTCCTTAACTGAAGGAGTCTGGAGTTGTCTGGATTTCTTCGATCAGAAGAAGCTCCGGATTGCCTGATTCGGGGCCGTAGCATAGGACACCTTCCTGTGGCCCGTCCAGCTCACGTTGCAGCGATAAAGTCTAAAACCAGGGGCGAAAAGGGCGTAGAATGCACGCAAAGACTGGCTTTCCACCCCACCTAAATAGAGCGCCCTACCCATAGGCTCCATAGTAGTTCCTTTTTGGGATTACTTTATAGGATTCTAAATATGAACCCCAAAAAGGAACTACTATGGAGCCTATGGGCAAGCCCTAAGCCCCTGAACCTAAACCGCGAAGACCAGAATCATTACAAAGACGATTTCAAACCTAATCTTATACGCTCGTCAGTCTTCCGATTCCTAGAACCCCATAGTGGTTCCTTATAGAACCGCTAAGGGGATCCTAAATTCCTAAACCTAAAGCCCTAAACCCTGAAGCCCTGAAGCGCTGAACCCCTAAGCACCTAAACACCTAAGCACCGAAACCCAAAACCCTAAACACCAAAACCCTAAACCCCTAAACCCCTTCACGTCTTTGGAGGAGAGGGAGCCTTCACTGGCGAGGTGTCTGCCGGCCAGGTCGCAGATGCTGGCATCAAGTGGCTTTGGCCGCCAGAAATAGAACAAAGGTTTTGAGGGTTTACGGGTTTAGGGTTTAGGGTTGATCGAGGCTCTACGGGTTCCTGTAAGGGCTTTCGCAAGAAATCCTAAGCATGCATATGCGGCGGCACCCAGAAAAGGTATGTCCTTGTGGGGCACTCTGAGCGTCGGTCCCTCTACGGCGAGACTGACGAGGAGCCTCGGAATGGCCATTGCTGGTTTTGCTGGAGTCCATGACCCTCATGTAGGAACCTGATTAAGAAACCCTGGGCCTATAACCCCAAAATAGTAGGATTCATATAAGGAAACCCAATAAAGGCCCAAGGTTTCTTAATCAGCTTCCTACATTATTATAGTACCCTTATAGTAACCCTTATAGACCCCTTTAAAGGAACCCCAATACAGGCCCAAGGTTCTTAATCAGGTTCCTACATTAAGGGTCCAACGGACCTAACTAATATTTATTTACTAGGGTTTGGGATAGTGGTTTTGTAGGTTTGTATTATCCCTTAGGGTGAGTTAACATAGGGGCCTTAGTAAGCAGAGCAGGGTTAGGGGGTGAGATTACACTACAGTTATTTTAAGGAATCCCACGGAACACCCTAATGATTGAGGCTCTTGTACCAGAAGTTGTGCAAGCCCCAAATGAACCTTGAAAAACAGCTCTTCATCTCACACTACAAGCCTTACCTAGAGGCTCATACCCTACCCCTTTTTGGGGATACCCAGTTTTATGATTTATGTTTAGGATATACCTGAAAAAAGGGGTATGGTACGAGCCTACAGGTATATGGGAGATCAACCATAATCCTCGCAGGGCTCATCGGACATTTTTCTTTTCAGCAGGACTGACCTCAAGCTTCAGGTTTGTTCGTTCGGCCTACTGTATCTAACACCGAATTTAGGGTTCGAGTCTTGATTCAGAAAGTTTGATGACATGCTGTAAGGTGGCTATGTAGTGACTAGAGGTGACAGGCCCTGGTTTAGACTGGACTAGGGCACATGAGCGATTTACCCTACCTTAAATCCGCAACCCTAATCCCTTAAACCCTGGGCCTAGGGATTTAGTGTTTAATAGGGCTTGGAGAGCGTCAATAGCGTTTACGACGTGCAGAACTTCGGGGCGTATCGGTGGACTGTAGTCTCTCCTATTCTTCGGTCGCTCTGTAGAGGACACATTGAGAAGGCACTGTGACTTGCATCCTTCTACACGAATGTTGCATTTTGCATGAGAAGCCTCTGGATTGCATCGCAGAGTTCCGCAAGATTATACTCGTGGTTCAAGCCGGTACAGTGTGCGCTGGAGAGATCTCGAATGACGGCTCGAGGACCACAGTCAGCATAAACTCTAAACACTACCTGGACCCCAAACAACCTACCTTTTCAAGGATTTATAGAAGGAAGCCATAAGAGGGAACCCTAAACGGAAGTTTGCTGGGTCGAACCCCTGACAGCGGAACAGCGCGGGGAAGCTCCTCGAGGATATAGTCGGGGGTAGTTCCGAAAAGACCCTATTTAAAGAGAACTACCCGTGTAGGGGCCTTCAGTCTTCAGAAATAAGATAGATTTCCGTATGGTTCTTGAACGGAAACCGTATAATCTTACACGAAACCCTCTTCCAACTATTTTATAGGGCCCCTATAGCGTGATGTAGGTCTTCAAGTCTTCTGCGTGTGTCGCTAGTCATGCTGCGGATTCGGGCTGTCTCGGGTGAAGTCCTCATTGAGATCGACTTGGTGAGCTTTTTGGAGACGCTTCCTGCAGAGATGAGTCCTGTACGGGCACTGAAGCAACACTTGCGCAGCATGTGTGGGCTGTCAAGGTTCAGGCAAAGGCTGGTGTTTCCAGATGATGGTGTGGTTCCAGATGACGAACGCGCCTTGAGACCCGGTGAAGTTCATGTCGTGATTCTCAGCTACTGCCCAGCATCTGAAGCGCAAGTGAAAGCTCTTCGGGATGCTTCAAGAAGCGGCCTGACATCGCAAGTGGAGACCAGTCTATGCAGGCCGCAAGACCCAGACTTAGGCGATCCGGCCCCACTGTTCGAGGCGTCCCGGCGCGGTCGGTTGGAGGTGGCACATCTCCTACTGGAGGCCAATGCTGATACAAACAGGGCCACGTTTGTTGGTCACACGCCTTTGTTGATTGCAGCCCAGACTGGGCAGCTAGAGGTTGCCCGCCTTTTGCTGGAGGCCAGAGCGGACAAAGACAAGGCCAAAGAGAACGGTGCTACACCTTTGTTCGTTGCAGTGGCGAAAGGGCAGTTGGAGGTTGCACGCCTTTTGCTGGAGGCCAATGCTGACAAGGACAAGGCCCACGACAGGGGTGCCACACCTTTGTTCGCTGCAGCCCGGACTGGGCAGTTGGAGGTTGCACGCCTTTTGCTAGAGGCCAGTGCTGACAAGGACAAGGCCCACGACACGGGTGCCACACCCTTGTTCGTTGCAGCCCAGACTGGGCAGTTAGAGGTTGCCCGCCTTTTGCTGGAGGCCAGAGCGGACAAAGACAAGGCCAAAGAGAACGGTGGCACACCTTTGTTCGTTGCAGTGGCGAAAGGGCAGTTGGAGGTTGCACGCCTTTTGCTGGAGGCCAGTGCTGACAAGGACAAGGCCCACGACACGGGTGCCACACCTTTGTTCGCTGCAGCCCAGACTGGGCAGTTGGAGGTTGCACGCCTTTTGCTAGAGGCCAGTGCTGACAAAGACAAGGCCCACGACACGGGTGCCACACCTTTGTTCGTTGCAGCCCAGACTGGGCAGCTAGAGGTTGCCCGCCTTTTGCTGGAGGCCAGAGCGGACAAAGACAAGGCCAAAGAGAACGGTGGCACACCTTTGTTCGTTGCAGTGGCGAAAGGGCAGTCGGAGATTGCACGCCTTTTGCTGGAGGCCAGTGCTGACAAGGACAAGGCCCACGACACGGGTGCCACACCTTTGTGCGTTGCAGCTGGGCGGGGGCAGTTGCAGGTTGCCCGCCTATTGCTGGAGGCCAGAGCGGACAAGGACAAGGCCCAAGAGAACGGCGCCACCCCCTTGTACATTGCAGCTCAGACCGGGCAGTTGCAGGTATCCCACCTTTTGCTGGAGGCCGAAGTGCATAGTGACAAGACCAATGAGAATGGTGCCGTCCCGTTGCACATCGCAGCTGAGAAGGGTTAGCTGCAGGCCAAAGCGGGCAACACGCTCATATGATGGAGCCATGCCTTAGCTGCCTTAGCTCACAGTGGACAACCGGGCCGCACACCGTCTACATCGAAATGGAGGCTGATATCGACGAAGAGCGGTGCTCCGCATGCTTTTGCCAGTCCTTCCGTAGGTCAGACTGCCAACCAAACCGAACAGAGTGCCAGAAATGCCACCCCCACTCACATTGCTGCATTGCTAGTGGGAGTTCCTCTCTGAGTTCTCTGAGTTGGGACTCCTAGCTCCGACGACAACTGAACCCGGGTTTAGAGTTTAGGGTTCAGGGTTTCGGGGTTTAGGGTGTAGGGTTTAGGGTTTAGGGATTTAGGGTTTAGGGTTTAGGGTCGAGACACCTAAATGATGTTTTCGAAGGACTGCGCCGCCAAGACCAAGGCTCGCTAGCTCTGGCCAGGGCTGTACTACAGGGGCCTCAATAATTACCAATACTATTTTCGGGGTTACTATAAGGGATTCAGTATAGGGGCCTAAAAAACTTACCTATATCTATTTTGGGGGTTCCTTATTCGAATTCTAGCATAATGGGCCCCAAAACCTATTCTAATTATTAAGGCACCTGTAGTAAGGGATTCCTTTGCCGCTGTTGCTGCTGATTTTGCCTGGCAGGTTGTGTACAAGGTGTGGTTGTTAACAGTTGCTAGCGATAGATAGATAAAGACACAGAAAGATCGACAGAAAGACAGGTAGGTAAGTAGATCGATAGGTAGGTAGATAGATAGATAGGTGGATAGATAATTAGGTAGACAGATAGATAGATAGACGGACGGCATCATGCTGCATCATCACGACATCATGCTGGCTGTGTTTTGCCTACATTCGCTCGGTATACACTTTGCCCTGTCTACCCTGAACCCTGAACCCTAAACCCTAAACCCTTCTAATGCACCAAATTTGTACGGTACAAACAGCTCGACTGACTGAAGGATGAATGGTGTCCCGAGCGAGGTCCTTCGAATTCGAAGGTTTGAAAGTTTGAAAGTTTGAAAGTTTGGAAGTTTCAAACTTTGAAGAGAAGGTTCGAAAAGTGCTCGAGTTCGAAAGTTTGTGCACCTTGGTATGCACAAGCTAGCCGGCGTCAAACTTCGAACCTTTCAAACTCGAAGCTTTCAAACTTTCAATCTCTCTAACTCTCGAACTTTCGAGCTCGATTGGCTGCTTCAAACTCAAACTTCAAACTTTTGCCGCGGTCGAGTTCGATCTGCCTTCGAAGTTTGAGAGTTTGAGACTTTGAAAGTTTGCACTTTCGAAGATTCGACGGTTTCAATATTGAGAGTTCGAAAGATTGAAAGTTCGAAACTTCGCAAGTTTGGAGGTTTGGAGTTTGAAAGGTTGGCTTCAGATTCGATCTGCGGCTTGTGGCTGAGGTCGCGAGTTTGAGAGTTCGAATGTGTCAAACTTCGAAAGGTTTCAAGTTCGAAGGTTTCCTGTTTCAGAGATCGAAAGTTTGAAAGGGATGAAGGTTCGCGAGTTTGAGAGTTCGAAACATTGAAAGTTTGCAAAGTTTGAAGGTTTGAAATTGAAACTTCGAGATGGAAAGTTCGAAAGTCCGCCGAGTTTCGAGCTCAAAAGTTTGAGAGTTTGAAAGGTTGAAAGTTCGAGGTTCAATAGTTTCAGAGTTTGAAGGGCCCGACATGCGGTCACGTATATGGATGTTGTTCGCAAGCTCAATTTTACATCTTAAACAGCGGTCTCTTGTGGCGATTCCGGTTCACCGTATATCTTAAGCATCCACCCTCATTTAGCAATTCCGGTCATCATAGCGCCTCACCATATATGTTAAATACGCCCCCAGTTGGCGATTCCGGCACATCGTATATCTTAAACACACCCCTTCAGTTGGCGATCTTAAACACCCCCTCATTTAGCATTTCGGTGCATCGTATTACGCTTCCTCATTTGGTGCTTTCGGTTAATTATATAGTTTAAACATTCCTTCTCTTTTGGCGATTCCGGTTCACCGTGTATCTCAATCACGCCCCCTCGTTTGGTGATTTCGGTTCATCACATATATCTGAGACACGCTCCCTCATTTGGCGGTTCCGAACATCATACCGGTTCGCCATATGTCTTAAGCACACCGGCTTAATAGTAGTCGTCGTCGTAGTCGTAGTCGTAGTCGTAGTAGTAGTTTCTGTCGGGCATCGGGGTGTGTCTATTGGGAGATCACACCGGGCAGGGGGTACGGTTTATTACGGGCATCGTCGTGTGTATGATGTCAGATCCAGATCACACATCACGGGGGGTACGATTTGTTACGGGCATCGGCGTGTGTCTGTTGTGAGATCACACATCACCGGGGGTACGATTTGTTACGGGCATCGGCGTGTGTCTGTCGTGAGATCACACATCACAGGGGGCAACGATTTGTTACGGGCATCGGCGTGTGTATGTTGTGAGCATATGACAGGGTGTACGATTTGTTACGAGCATCGGCGTGTGCATATTGGCGTTACCGAGCCCAGGCCCTAAAATAAGGACGTCAGCATGGTTTCGAGCTCAAACTTTCAATGCATTCAATCTTCAAACTCTTCCAACTTACAAACCTTCAAACTCCCAAACTCTCAAACTTTGAAAATGTCAAACATTCGAACTCCACGTCTCTCAAACTTTCCAAACTTTCGGAGTTTGAAAAGTTCAAGCCTTCAACCCCGCCCCCC
>BGNK01001751.1:109916-130069 GCA_003297005.1 Symbiodinium sp. clade A Y106 | reverse complement strand
GCCTTGTACTGGCGATTTTGCGACGGGCCCCGGCGCGATGCGCCTTTCATCCATCCAAAAAGACGTGCCCGTCGTTAGTAGCCCTTTTGGTTCGTCGGGTGTCGTGCTTGTGGATTTAGGGCTTTAGGGGCTTAGGCGTTTAGGATTTAGGGGCGTAGGGTTTGGGATTTAAGGTGTTGGGGTGGGTACTTAATATAGGGGCCGTGCATCATTACCTGTTCCTTGTTATAGTTATAGTATAGTATACTCCCAGAGCCCTATTCTGATTGTTAATGCCCTTACATTAGGGGTTTAGGGTTCAGGGATTAGGATTTCTATGAGGTGTTAGAGGGTTCACCCTCAACCCTAAAGCCTTAGAATACCCCTCAATGCTCATTGTTCCTTATATGGTTTTTGTAAGCGGTCTGTAAGTAAGGGGGTTTGGGATCAGGGTTTAGGGGCCAAAGACTGGAGATCTCACAGCGTTAACCGTTACAGCAAGGCCACCCCAAAAGGTCATCCGGTTCAAGGTCCAGGTACAGGGACTTAGCACATATGTGATTAGAAGTTTTAGGGTGCGGGGTGTGGGATTCACGTTCTCTCAGAGCTGAGCAAGAAAGCATTCAAAACCTGTAAGCCGTAAGAGTCGAGGGTGTGAACGAAGATGCAGGCTCCGCATGAACAACGCTCCGAGGAGATATCTAGAATTAGGTGGTAGGCTAGGCAGCCTGAGTATTTCGTACTCATGTCGAACACTAGCTACCAATAGTAGTAGTCGTCGCCACGGTCGCAGTCGTAGTCGCAGTCATAGTCGTCGTAGTAGTAGTAGTAGTAGTAGTAGTAGTAGTAGTAGCCTTAGTTATTACACTATACCCCAAGCCCTGCTCCAAGTATTCAGGCCCCTACATCAGTTTTTGTGGAAGCGTGTTCTTCGCCGGTGTTGTTAGCAACTGTTAGCGGCATCTGTACGCCCAGCGACCTACGGCTCCAATGTCATACCACAAAAATCTCATAGCTTAAAGCCCATGTGACTAAGCTAGCCCGAATTCCCGAACCTTGAACCAGAAGACCTAAACCGAAGACCTAAACCTCAAGCCCCAAGCCTTAAGCCCTACTGTAAGCGTTAGAAATGAAACCCCAACACCCTAAACTCAACCCCAAACCTCAAACCCTCAGCCCAGAGGCGTAACCCTAAACCCTAAACCGCAAGACCCCAGCCCTAGATCCAAGACCCTAGACCCTACCCAGAGGCCCCATAGTAGTTCCTTTTTATTTTTGGGGTTCATATATAGAATCCTATAAGGTAACCCCCAAAAAGGAACTACTTTGGGGCCTCTGGGTCAACCCTGAGCTGCCTCTGAAAACCAGGAGCTGCACGAGCCAGCTTCGCCCTTGGAGGTGCTTAAAGCGTTCGGGCTTTCGGGTTTAGGCTTTAGGGTTTTAGGGTTTAGGCTTATAGGGTTTAGGCTTGAGGGGTTTAGGGCTTAGGGTTTAGGCTTCAGGGTTTAGGCTTTGGGCTTCAGGGTTTAGTGGTTTAGGGTTCAGGGTTTAGTGTTTAGGGTTTTAGGGCTTTCCCAAAGAGGGCTTCGTATATAATTGGTCTTTACAGGGGTATAAGAGTTTCAACAGACGTTTGCTTTGAGGGTTTTTTTGCTCTGAATCAAACAATCATTTAAACGGAGTATAGCAGTTCAAGAACTCTTTGTATGTGAGTTCTATCAAGGGAGCTACAAGGGCTCCATCGGGTTTTTATCTGGGTTCCATACAGGCTCTATTAGGCTCACAACTATAAGAGCTTGAAAAAAGGTCACATTATTTGTCTATAATTGTTGCATAAGTTTTCGATATGGTGTTTCTTGCATTGGATATGTTTCGCTATTTCTACAGGGCTCTGGCTACATGGCCTTACCCGGTTTTATTTACAAGGGCTGCATATTGGTTCTACAAGGGTTCCACAATCAGGTTTCAAAGCGGTTCTACTCGTTGTTTTTTGTTTCAGGGTTCGTTTGTTTATAGTAGGTACTGTAGTCTCTAAGGTTTAGTGATGGGGATCCTGAAGGGAGGGGGGGCCAGGGGGTGTATATGACCCAATAATCCATCAGACTCCCTGCTGCTCCCCAAGATTCCTTAGTACCCTCCCCACTTGAACCACCTTCCCTTGAGGATCCTATTATTCATGTAGTGGTTCAGGGCTTGGCGTCTGGGGTAGGTTCGGGCTTATGTTTACAGTTTGGTTCTGACTCAGGCTTGACATCGGGGTACGTAGAGTGTGTAGCAGCAGTACTTCTGCAAGCAGCTTCTCTGCAGATAGCCTTGTTATGTCGTCCTACTATGACTACGCGCTGCCGCAGCCACAACACTTGTTACAGTAAATCTGCTACGGCTTACCCATACTTATCCGAAGCCCTGAACCCCTACATGCCCTAAACACGAGCCCTAACCGGAAATTCCTATGGGCTACATGTCAGTCCTGCACTTCAATTCAAGCATCCAGATCCTCGAGGAGGTCTCATATCCATGCAGCCTTAAGTCTCAAAGCTCCACGGGTTTAGGTGATTAATTGAAATCCCAAGCCCTAGACCACAAAGCTTTAACCCTGAACCCTAAGCCCTAAAACCCTAAACCCTAACCCCGGAATGAAATCTCAGTCACTGCAGATGCACTCGCCTTCTCCACGTCGTCGGCCGCCACGGGCAGCTGAGGAGATGAGTCCTGCAGCGCGGCGCTAGTAAAGGGATGTTAGCTATTATAACCATGCTGTACCAAGAACAATATTTGCAAATGTTACAAATCCTCTGTATATATATATACACACACATACATCTTTGTTGTATTCTAGATTTTGGAACAAGTGTTGTATACAATAGCTTTGGGGATACCGGAGGGCTCCCAGCCAAGAGTTCGAGAACTTGCCCTCTGCAAGCCTACTGTGAACCCGCACGAATGCCCTCAGCTGGGAACCCCGATCGGCCTGACGCCCCAGAGCCTAAAATAGGAGCTTAAGTAATCACCAATACTATTTTGGGGGCTCCTTATTATAAATAATTACCGATACTATTTTGGGCCCTCCTTGTTATAAATATAGTATAATGGGCCCCAAAGCCCAACTCTAATTCGAGAAATAGGACTTCAGGCGGTCTCGGGGCTTCACTGGGGGGTTTGAGCCTTGAGTCTTGCATGTCAGTTGCTGTGCGCCTCTGCCTCTTGGAGTTTTGGAGTTTAGGGTTTAGGGTTTAGGGGTGCGAACTTGTGCCTTCAAGGGTTCTTCTTGGGTAACTTCTATGGTCAGAGCAGATACCATGTGGGTGCCTGGACCCTGAGGGCCTTTTTCAGGCCTCAGGACCTGATGTGTGGAGCTGTGCATTGCAAGGGTAGTGGTTGCTCTAGGTTTTGTTGCAAGAAGCTGTGGTTGTTAGATAATCATACGGCTACGGCTAAGCTCATCATGCTGCTGCTACTGAATACTGCTGCTAGTACTAGGGCGATAACAACATTAACTACTACAGTATTTACAACTGCAACTGCAACGACGAGGACGACAACGACAACAACAACTACTACAACTACAACTACAACTACAACTACTACTGCTGCTACTACTACTGCTACTACTACTACTACAACTACCACGACTACTACTACTACTACTACTACTACTACTATACTACTAGTACTAGTACTAGTACTAGTCCTAGTACTAGTACTAGTACTAGTACTACTACTACTACGACTACTACTACTACTACTACTACTACTACTACCACTACTACTACGACTACGACTACGACTACTACTACTACTACTACTGCTACTACTACTACTACTACTAATACTATGACTCCTGCGACTACTGCGACGACGACGACGACGGCGACTACTACTACTACTACTACTACTACTACTACTAGCCCTACTTCTACAACAACTACAGCAGCTATGGCTATCACTAGTGGCGGCGACGACGACTCCGACGACAGCCCCTGCTCTTCCATGGGACTTCTTCAGTGGTGTTTTTTTGTATTTTCGGCGTGATGCAATATCTCATGTCTCCCGCTACTGTGGTTCATTGTGTTCTTACGAGTTCGAGTCATCACCATGGTTAGTATCCTCATTTTCACCAGAATAATGCACATCAGCAATGCCGGTAGTCCTGATCACGTTTAATGTTCATCACCTAGTAATTTTCATCACAGACTTTATATATGATAGCTAATCACCATCATCTTCCCGCGGTCATTAGTGCGTTCATGTTTCATGCCTACGTAAGTCTTTGTCGTGACTGCTATGGCTTTTCTTTTTTGCAACATGTACGATCGCGGACAGCTTTTTGTCTTGTGTCGGTTAAGCCGTCACTGGTAATGCCAACTTCTCATTCTTTGAGTCTGTTCCTTTCATGTACCACTTGTAACCAAGGTTTCTCGATGTTCGATGATGTTGTTAGTGAGTGACTTGTTGTTGTTCACGCATTTGAGTAATATCATAGTCGGACCACTCTTGCTGGGAGCAAGTCCAAGACCCCAAAATTTGAATAAGTCCTCCCTAAACCCTAAACCGTAACCCCCCTTCCTCGTTGCCGTCATTTGCAAGAGTAAGTTCGACACTGCGAGAGGCTTTCCAGCAGCCCCTTGAGCGGGTTTGCGGCGTGCTTTGCGGACTGTGGGTGTGGTTTAGGGTTTCGGGTTTAGGGTTTAAGGTTTCTAAACCCTAAACCCTAAACCCAACCTTCTCAAGAAGAATTGCATCCCAGGCGGCAGTGACTTTGCGCCGACCACCTCGCTCCGAGCCAGTACAACGACGCCTTGCCACGGAGGGGCTTGCCGTGCAGCTGTCGATCAGGCGGACTGAGTTGGGGCCCAGGGCTCAGGAAATGTTTAAAGTTTAATTAGTGGCTCACGGGCCTTAGAGTTAAAGAAGAATGTCTGATATCCATGTTTCTGTACGTAGACTCCCTTGAAAAGCAGAGGAAAGGAGCCTGGCACCCTTACTCCACACTCCGAAACCACTCGGCATTGAAAGAGCTCGAAAGCCTGATACTACACACCGACCTAGTAGTAGAGTAGGTAACCTTTAACCTTTTTGGGGGTAGTATAACCCCTATATAATCCTTATATTATGAAAAAGGTTAACCTTTGGTTCCCCATGATACCCGACAAGTAGGCCGACATCCTCAAACCTGAAGACCTTAACATCCTCATGACTTACACCACGAAGGTTCCGGAAAGTTCTCCAAGTCGTAACGCTACAAATTTCCGATAGAATCCGGAAGCTTTGGGTCTCCACCAATCGGAACAGGATCATTAAGTCCCCTACTAGGCCCTACAATACCAAATAGAGCCCTAAACCCTGAACCCCAAAGCCTGAAATATAAACCCTAGTCCTAACCGTCGGCCTTCGAGACAGGTTCAGTGGCGATCTTCCCTTCCATGTCGCGAATGTTCAGGCTGTGGCTGAGGCGTCCCCTGGCAGAGGATGTGAGGGGTCGCTTAGCATCAAGCCTAGGATGCTGACCATACCCTAAGGGCCTAAGTACCCAATTATCATATATAGTAGAAGCCAGAAAGTTGGAACATCATTAGCCTCATACCCTTAAGGTAAAGTATAGGGGATCCCAGCATGAATCATCTTAAATCCATGTTCCAACTTTCTGGGGTTCACTATACTCTCAACATAACTACTATCCCAAAACCGAGTGCCTAGTTATTGGGTCCTTTGGACCCTTAGAGATAGACTACTTGAGCCCTTGAATGTAGTGCCTTCCTATTGGATGACTTTTTGTGTTCAAAATTCGAGAATAAGAAACTAGTGCAACCAGATGAAGGTAGTACTACATTTAAGGGTCTAGGCAGTTTATCACAACAGGTGCCGTCCTTCAGTTCCGTTGTAAGGGTTGATGAGGGTTTGAGGATATCTGAATTTAGGGATTCCAGGCTCTTATGGGTCGTAGTAAGGTTTGTAACTCAAGGCCCAGTCTTTGAGGCTTATTCTTCCAGTGTCTATGAGTGTGCTTTTACAGTCATAGGCTCAAGGGGCTCACTAAGTAGTGTTCTGTAGAGTTATCAGTAACCCTAATGACGTAATCAGGTTGTCCAAATCCGAACAAAATCCCTCGTCCTCGTTTCGTTTTTAGTGAGACCTTCAAAGCCTGAAGCTCTATACCCCAAACCCCAGCATCCGGAACTACGGACCTAAACCCCCAAACGCCAAACCATGGAACCTTACACCGTAAACCGTAGGCACCCCTAGGCCCTACCCCACAAAAGCCCAAGGTATGACTTGACCGTCGCCGATCTTTGCTACTGCTCCACTGCTGCAGTTCAGTGAAAGCGGCTTTAATCTGCCGTGCCGGGGTCTGAATAGCCATGTACGCCCCCGAAGGCCCCTGCGATACGGGCGTAGCGAACAGTTTAGACCACTGAGGATCTACGTGTGCAGTTTGGGTTGGGGGCGGGAGGGAGTATGAAGCCTCCAGGAGACTGCCGAGCTCAGATAGACCTAGACAGCATTTTTGTTTGTGCAGGGTTTGGGGCGTACAGGGGTTCCAAAGGAACCAAAAAGGGATCAAAAAAGCCCTGGACATGCCTGGGCGCAAAACCCTTGATCCCGATCCCCCAAAACCAGAAACCTTATATACCTTAAAACTACAAAAGCCTAGGCTTGTGTAGGTTCTTATTCTTATAAACCCTAGTATGGCATTTATATGGACTCTACAAAAAGTGGGTTGTGGTAGGTGAAGCTAAACACCATAAACCCCACATCCTCTGCACGAAAGGGCTGCGGAAAGGAAGACCCTAACGTAGCGGCCTGAATCCTCAACGTAGGGTTTCTTGTAAGGGTTCCTCTGAGGGTTCTATAAGCTTGGGTTTGGAGTACCATACTTGGATATTTTTTGGTACCTTTTCCTTAAATGTGAAGGAAAGGAACCATGTGAAATAAAAGTCTATACTTCTTTCTCCCTGTTACTTTAAAGGCCGGTAAGGGATCCATAACCCTAAGCCCTAGACCCCAAACGCTAAACCCTCAACCCTCGAATCCTCAACCCTAAACCCTAACTAAACCCTAATCCCTAAACCCCAAACCCTATATCCCTAATCCTTGAACCCTAAACCCTAATCCCTAAACCCTAATCCCTGAAACCCTAAACCTTAACCCCTAAACCCTACCTTAACCCAGAATAACCTACCTTTTTAAAGGACTTATATAAGGAAATCATAATAAGGAGCCCTAAAAAGGTAGGTCCTTCAGGGTCCAGGTAAACCCTACACCCTAAACCCTAAACCTTAAACTTAAACCCTAAACCCCAAACCCTAAACCTTAAACCCCAAACCCCAAAACCCTAAACCCTAAACCCTAAACCTTAAACCCTAAACCCTAAACCCCAAACCCCAAACCCCAAAAACAAAAAGCTCCGAAGTTGCAGGCTTCCTTTGCCTCGAGGGAGCCTCCAGTGGCGTCGGCCTCGGCCTGAAGAAATGGGGCACCGGGTCGCACCTCGGCAGGCGCTTGGAATTCAGGGTTTAGGGTTTAGGGGGTTTCGGGTTTAAGTGTTTAGGGGTTTAGGGGTTTGGGGGTTTAAGGTTTAGGGGTTTAGGGTTTAAGGTTTAGGAGTTTAGGGTTTAGGGTTTAAGGTTAGGGGTTTAAGGGTCTATGGTCTAGGGGTTTTCTGAGAAAATCGGTAGCACTAGGTGTTATATAGGGGTTTAGGGTTTTGGTGGTGGGGCTTTCGTGAAGAATATGGTAGGGGTTGTGGGGGTTGAGGATCTTTGGGGATGGGTTTATAGCATTTAGGGGTTTAGGGTTTAGGGTTTAGGGGTTCAGGGTTGTTGTGTATCCACTTCTGTTTGTTTATGTAATTGATATGTTTTGGTTTTCGCTTGTTTTATTTGTTTGTGTTGGGCTAGTGGGTTGGGGGTGGCCAGATTTGGTGTTCAGAGATGTTCAGGTGTTTTTCGAATAGGGGGGCGTGTTAGTTTAGATTTTGAAGGCTTTCGGGTCCTGGAGTAAGGTCTTGGAGGCATAGGCCCCAAAGTAGTTCCTGTTTGGGGTTCATATTCAGAATTCTATAAGGTAATCCCAAAAAGGAACTACTTTGGGGTCTATGGGTAGAGGAATAGACGATTGGACACGCTGAGGGTTTTTGGGTTTGCGTGGTACAGTTTAGATGAAGTTTTCGGGTGGCTTCAGGGGTGTAGGGTTTAGCTTTGTCTGGTCTGCATAAAACCGGTATTGATTGCAATGCTGCTGAAATGTGCGCTCGCTCCGGGTTGCAGCCTCCACAAGGGTTATAGAGCCTAACAGGGCCTAAGGGCCTAAAACCTAAACCCAAAGCCCCTGAACCCTAAACTCTTTAACCTCCAAACCCTCTAAACCCTTTCAGCCTAGGGCTCCACCCGAATGCTCCGAAACTTTTTTGTCGCTCAGGATTGCATTAGGAAGAGTGATAGTGCTGTCATTATGGTCCTGTATTTTGGATATCTTGGAGCGAGTGGAGCTACGAAACCGAGGTCCAGGAAACGGGGTTTTCGTTGGATTTGGGTCTTGGCTCCACGCTGCAACCTTTAGGGTTTGGCAGTAACTGTGAAGCTACAGCAACCTACCCAGAGGCCCCATAGTAGTTCCTTTTCGGGGTTCATATGAGGAATCCTATAAGGTAACCCCAAAAAGGAACTACTTTGGGGCCTCTGGGTAGAAGAGCTTGAGAAGCCAACGGGAGTGCATCCTTCCGTCTGACATCCTGAGGTATGCGGCACGAATTTGGCTCGTTGCTTTGGCACGCTTTGTGAAGTGTGCCCAGCGGTCTCGGGGAGCCCAGGACACGAAGAAACAAACTGGGATTAGGGCTTCAGGGGTTTACGGTTTACGCACTTAGCGGTGTACTGGTTGGGCTGGTAGGCAAGGTAGATACAGTAGGCCATAATATCCTGCAGCTTTACACCATAAAGTGTAAAGTCTAGTCTCAGACGCCAGGCCAGCATGCCTCAACCTGGAAACCCCGTGCATGTGGGTCTGTATGGATTAGGCTTGAAACGTTTTGCTCGAATGATGCATAGGCACTAACATGTATGCATACACACATGTGTCTATGTATATATATATATATGTGCACACATACGGGCGTTTATTCATTCTTGCATGCATCCACGTGAAAATCAACAAAGCATTTGGCTTGCTTGCACGTGTATCAGACATGTTTTTCAACCGTGTTTAGATTCAGTTTGCCTTCACGTACACTCTGCAAGGTCATTCGGGATGATATGTATTGTGCTTCTTGTCAGCCTTCAGAACACGTGACAAGACCTTGGAAGGACAAGTCGCGCTTGGAGCCTTTATGCAGCGAGTGGCGTTACAAGGAGGACAGGCGGAGGGTACCTAGTTTCCCTTAAACGCTATATCCTAAGCAACCCTTAGCCCTAACCCAATATTCCTTGGGGGTCTAAAGCACTCATAGCATCAAGAGTTCGAGCTTTCCCTCAGTGCATATATTAAATCGTTGTTTACATATAATATAAGTATCTTTCTGGGTCTAATGTCAATAACACAAATATAAATACATATTAACAAATAAATATAAACAAATATATATATATATGTATATATATATGTGTATATATATATATATGTGTATATATATATATGTACACATGTACACAGCACATGCGTATAAACAGCGCTCATAAGTATAACAGCAGTGTTAGCTTTCAGGACCACTTTCTCCAGGAGCTCGCTTCCTGCGAGCTGCCTTTCCAGCGGGAGCCTCTTGGCACAACTTCGGGTCACTGGGGGTTTACCAAGCCGAAACAATGTGAATATACATATATATATATATACATACTTATATACATATATACATATACACACGTATATGTATAGGTAATTATACGTATATGTATATGTATACGTATATGTGTATGCATACGTAAATGTCAATGTATATGTATATGTATATGATGTACACAAGGAGCGTGGGTTCGCAGCCGCTGCTGAAGCCTGAGCCCAGTGGCACCCGCAGACCCTCTTCAGGGACCCAAAAAGCACATAAGCATAAGCATTTTATGGGGATATCCCTACCTTATTGGCCTTCCTTTTGTGGGGGTTTATATGGGATATCCCTAGCCTTATTTTTGCTTATGTGCTCTTTTGGGGCCCTCTTCAGTGTTCTGGCTGTCCTTGAAACCCGTAAGGGTCCAAAGGACCCAATAATAAGGTACCTAGGTTTAGGATAGTAGTTATGTAGCTCAATATTTAGGATAGTAGTTATGTAGCTCAATATTTAGTTATGTAGCTCAATATTTAGGAGAGTAGTTATGTAGCTCAATATTTAGGATAGTAGGTATGTAGCTCAATATTTACGATAGTAGTTATGTAGCTCAATATTTAGTTATGTAGCTCAATATTTAGGAGAGTAGTTATGTAGCTCAATATTTAGGAGAGTAGTTATGTAGCTCAATATTTAGGAGAGTAGTTATGTAGCTCAATATTTAGGAGAGTAGTTATGTAGCTCAATATTTAGGATAGTAGTTATGTAGCTCAATATTTAGGATAGTAGTTATGTAGCTCAATATTTAGGAGAGTATATGATTATTAGGTACTTGGACCCTTAGGGACCTGTAGCTCCACTTAATCGCTGCCTGGAGCAGGAGAAGGGCCCTGAACCGCAAATCCCTAAACCCGAAGCCCTAAACCTCTGAACCCTAAACCCCGAAGGGTTCGATAAGTTTGAAAGCCCCAAACACTAAACTCTGAACCCTAAACCCCCAAACCCCAAAGGTTTGATATGAGAATGTGGAATTTAGGCTTAGGCCGCCTGCTCTCAGGCATGGGAAGAAGCTTCTGCGAGCTTTCCAGACAGAGGAGATCAGGCACAGGAGTAGTGTTTATCCTTAAACCCTAAACCCTAAACCCCAAACCTTATCAACCCTAATCCCTAAACCCTAAACCCCAAACCCTGAACCGTTTCGGTTTTAGGGCTTTTGGTGTATTATCGGGCTTCGGACATGGACCCTTGGGCTTAGGGTTCTGAGGGTTTAAGTTTTGGGGTGCAGGTTTTAAGGGGTTTTTAGGTTGCAGAGCTTAAAGTTTAGGGCCTTGTGTCCCCATCTTTTCATTAGATTCTGCCCCTTTGCGCCTTGCCACGGGGATTGCAGTCCTTGGAACCAAGGCTGTTATGATGCGTGATACCCTGAACCCTAAACCCTGAACCCTAAAAGAGTGTTAGCAACCCAAGGCTATTTGTAGTCGCAGTGTGTTTATGTTGTCGTTTACGTTTACGTTGTGGTATTTAGTTAGGCTTACGATGTTGCTGTGTCGAGTGTTACATAGAAAACCCCACACACCAATTCCTAAACCCTAAACCCTAAACCCGAAATCCAAGGCCCCATACCCTGAGCCTTCAACCCTTCCTTCAGCAACGGTTTAGGGTTTAGGGTTTAGGGCCCAACTTCAATTCGCAGTGCCCTTTTACCCAGGCCTTCGCGGGTCTCCCCGTTACAATTCAATAGCGAGCAATGCAAAGTCCTAATGCTTAATTACCCAGAGGGTCCATATACACTACTGTTATGGAATTAGGTCCCCAAAACCATAATGGGGCTGGTCGTTTAGGGCCTAATTCCATAATCGTAGTGTATATGGACCCTCTGGGATTAGTAGTGGGATCATCCTGTAGTCTGCGTATTCGTAAAGTAGAAGCCAGAAAGTTGGAACATCATTCATTCTCCTCCTGCCCTTAAGGTAAAGTATAGGGGATCCCAGCACTAATCATCCTAAACCCATGTTCCAACTTTCTCGGATTCACTATATACCCTCACGTATCCGAAACCTCGTTCTAATTCTTAGGGCAGCTCTGTTTCCTGTATGATTCGGGGGATGTCTGGCAAAGGTGCTTCAGAACGCTAGTTTCCGGGATTTATAAGTCTGGCGGGCTGAAGTCCTATACTAAAACCCAAAACCCTAAACTCAGAATCCAGCCGACAGAAAGCACTGAATTCAAACATGAACCTACAATGCCGGTGGTACGGAGCCCCGGTTTTCAGGAAGTCGGAGGTGCAACGTCGGAGCCCTGGGGGGATGTCTTTGGGATGCAGGGTTCCTCCCAGTCCTTCCAACGAAAGGCACGGTGCGGCCTTCAGTCAGACATATAATACTTTGAACCATAAGTGGAAGCCTTGTGCAAGTTTAGCATGATTTTCCTAGGGACCCAGGGCTATTGGGCTCTCCGGGTCAGCCATAGCCGACAATTACAGGAATAAGGACCATCAGGCCTCCATTGTGGTTTCCGAAGACCCGAAGACAAAATAGGAAATCGCAACCATGCGTTGCCTTGATCTGGCGAAACTGCTCTGCTTACTTCTGGTATGCATGTGTATGCTGTGTATGTATATACACATCTGTAAATACACATGTGTGTATATATATATATATGTGTGTATACAAAAATGTATATATATATATATATATATATACACACACACATACATACATACATACCCACACATCAGCATAGGCACCTGCAAGAGGCCATTCTACTATGTATAAGTATCCCACTTAAGCGACTTCTCCTAGATTGCAAAATGGGGTGTAGGTCGGCATCTTCGAGCAACGGAGCCCGGCTCAGGTGCACAGCAGGTCATGTTTCAGCATGCATCCGCGGCGATGACTTCAGGCGGTGGTGGGGACAGAGGACCTGAATAGCCGGACCGTAACAGCATAATTTTGCTTTCAATGCGTGGATGTCTACCGTGCGGGTTGGACTCTTCATTTAACAGCGAGTTGCAACCCACAGGAGCAGCTAAATCACGAGGTCGTGAAGTCTACATAGGTTTTCTATTGCCCTTCTCTGAGCTTTGTATTTACACTCTATATTTGTCCTTTGCCCAAAAACCAAAACCCTAAGCCTTAAGCCTCATATATTTACTTTCTCACTGGTCTTTCCAGGCTTGAAGGAGTCCGACGTCCACGGAAGGCGTTAGTGGTGGTTGTTTCTCGCACAGAATAGAGCTGTGCTCAGCAGTCCTCGCGAACCGGTACATCCACGAGAAACCAGCTGCTATGATTATACAATATACCATTACATGTTATATAGTGTGCAGGATTTGTTTCATGTTATAGGCACATATATATATATATATGTGTGATGCGATATATGGTTCGGTGGGTTGAACTTTCAAGTAGGATAAGATTCAGGGTAACCGGGAACCATCTTGAGTCTTAAGCTGCAGATGCAAAGTTTTCGAACTCCGTGAGCACTTGGCCTGTTATAGACGAAGTCTGCACCCCGTATTAGGAGGTTCTACTTCTCTGTGGACACGGTAGCAAAGCCTCCAAAGCCATTAATCAAGCCTACCCATTTCAATATCCCTTAGTTAAGGGTCTTTTTTCGGGGATCGCTGCCAGAATGAACGGAGTTTCCCCGAAATAAGGGATACCTGGGCACTGTCCGCTCCATCACAGGACAGCTCAGCCTACCGACGACGGCAGCCGCCCTCGAGGATGGATCCGTGCGCAAGGAGGCGGTCAGCGACCTTGCTTCAGTGTGGCGTGAAGGTGACTTTCAAAATATTGCAAGTTGAAGTAAGAGCAGCAGGTCCGTGTGGCTGTATCGCTTTATATTTAGCCGGATAGCCAGTTTTCTTTAGAAAGGAGACGCTTTGAGGCCGAAGTTGATTGCCAATTCATAGATCGCCGAGCTGTTTCGAAGTTGGCTTCTCTGTGCTTTGGGGATGGCATTTAGGGTTTCGGGTAAACTTGAAACTTGTAAACCCTGAACCCTAAACCCAGTAAGGGAGCTCGGAATGACAGGGTTCAGGGCCTCAGTGGCTTGGAGTTTCGGGGTTGCACGCAGAATGCAATAGGGGTCAGAATGATTACCAATCTTATTCCCTCATAGGCTCTTTTGTAGTTGAGCCCCTGAACCCGAACCCCTAAAGCCCATGCTTTACCTAGGTCCTGGATAAGTTAGAATAAGGAACCCTAACAGGGGTTAATCAAGGTTGGTGAGTACCCTGATCCCTGGCCCTAAACCCTGAACCATCCTAAACCTAAGCCCTAAAAAGGTAGGCTTTGGGGTGTTGAGGTTGGTGAGTGAGCGGCAGGCAGCAGGTAAGCGGCATCGCCCTGCCGACGAGGGGACCGAATCCTGGCGATGTTGGAAGTACCCAGAACCTTTAAGTGAAATAGAGAAGGTTTCGGGTTTGGTTGAGGGTTGGGGTTGAAAATGGAACCCCCGAAAAGGTATCCTACAATGTGGGTTAAAATGGGCCTTACCTTCAAAGTCTGCATTTGCAACTGTTGAAGGTATCCATTTTTGGATTTGTTCAAGCCTCTGCGGGAGAAGGGGATGCCTTGCGGTTGTGTTGTGTTGTTTGGGTTCTGTGGTTGTTGGGTTTGGGATTCGGTGGCTTACTCTCTATGCACGGATGGTTTCAGCAACTTGGGGTCCAGGTGTTCCAGGTTCAAGTGTTGAAGGTCGTGTAGATCGGTGCGGTTAGATGAGGAGTCTAGCCTGCTTCGAAAATGTTTGACTAGCCTTGGATTTGTGGTTGGCCGGGGTTGGGGACCGCCACCGAAAACCACAGCGATGTATAGCGTTTAGCATCCCTTGCACAACCCATGTAGGGTGCTTATGAGCCTTAGCCACCCCCTAGGGAACCCACCCTTCCTTGGAATGCTGAGTACAGCCGCTGTGTTTGCATAGATTCTTTGCGAAAGGAAGGCTCTGTGGAGTGAAAGTGAGCTAGGAGCCATTGGCCCCCGAAGCCACCAACCCTGGATGCCGAACCTTAGGGCATGCCCGCTCACGTAGTTACTGCGGCGCTGTACCCAGAGGGTCACACCTGGGACCTAACCCTTTCTATCGCCAGACAACCCTAAACCCATGGAGCCATACAGTGCCTGCGCGCTTAGGTGGCGCTGTCTCGGAAGAAAGGGCGAGCTTCCTTCTCAGGTCGGGTTTAGGGTCTACCTGGAGCCCAAATATCCTACCTTTTTAGGGCTCCTTAGTATGGGTTTTGTACATAAGTCCTTCAGAAGTTGGATTTTTCAGGGGTTTAGGGTTTCGGGTGCCCCAAGAGGACCCTACTTAGGAGGCTTCTTTGCTTTTCAATGTTGGATTGAATGGATCTCCAGAACACTACGTTCTGTTTTGAGGGTCCAAAGGAGCCAGCAACTAGGTACTTGGGTTAAGAACAGTGGTAGTTTAATGTCGGTTTGTATCATGGGAAGTATTTTATATGATGATAACCTTAGTAGCTGGGTAGGTAACCTTTTGGGGCTTATATAATCCTACCATAATTGAAAGGTTAACCTTTTTTGGGCTAAGGTATTCAGCCCCTAGGTAACTAGGTGCTTGAAGTATGTGCAGGTAGGGTTTCAACGGGGGGACTTCTGGGGTTTCGTGGCACTGCTTTCGTCGGCTACTCGGACGAACAAGCTATAAACTCAAAAGCTTCCGCTGTACTTCAGCACTCTGCATTTCCGCGGCCTTTGGCATGTCAGTGTTGCAAGGTACACAACGTGTGCCGCGGCACATACCTTAACCCTACACCGTAAACCCCAAAGCCCCAAACCCTAAACCCGAACCCCTAAACCCAAACTTGCAATTGAAGGCAAAGGCTTCCGGTTCAAGTTTGCCTCGGCTCTCCGCCTAGTCCTTGGATGGTAGCACGGTTTCGGTGGTAACTGGTTATTGGGTTTAGGGTTAGAGTTCAGGTTTTGGAGTTATTGGTTTATGTGGGTATGATCTCATACTAAGAACGAGCCTTAAGAGAATCCGGCAAGATGTGATGCAATCAAGGTTCCGGGCAGAGCGCCTTAGGTGCTTTACGTTCTGGACTGGGGTGTCGCATTTGGTGTACTGGGTTTCGTCAAGTCACGAGGTTTAGAAGTAGCTTCCAATCATACACGGGCACAATCTCTACGCAGCGTAGCAAACATGGAAGTTGCCAAAGAATGACGATACTACAAGATATTTACTTAGACTCTGTTATGTGGAGTTTCTGGGATCTGGTGTCAGGCGACTCAAGCAGCTCAGGAGGCCTCCAGCATACTGAAACCGCATCAAAAGCACTCAAGCGCCAGGAGCTTGAATCTGAAATGAGCGATCTCAGCCATTGGGAGCCCAATAGTCATGGGAGCCCAATAGTCATCCTTATTGCAAGCTTCGGCACTTCACTCTCCCACGTGTTAGTCCGGGACTATGGCTGAAGCTTCATGCAGGCCTCGGTCATGAGTAAAGGCAGTAAAGAGGTACAGAGTGCCTGGCGAAACCATCCCGACACATTCGAGGTAATGACATCAGCACTTGTATAGACCTTATAAGCGAAGCTTGCAAACAAGAGACGCTCTGTCGCCGAATTCGTGAATTCTGCCGCCGCCCCTCTTTCGGCATGCATTTCCATCCCCTTCCCAGTCTTCTCACGATCCCCTGTTGAGGTTTTAGTTTAGGATTCCGGTTCCTCCTCGCACTCGAAACCCCGAACCAACAACTTGAGGACCCCAACCCAGCCCTAGACCCTAAACCCTAAACCCTAAACCCTAAACCCTAAACCCTAAACCCTAAACCCAACCCAGCCCTAGACCCTAAACCCTCTTTACCTCAGCCCAAAGCTCCATAGACCCGAAATAGGCCGCTCTGTCACTAAACCCCTAAGCTCAAGCCACGGTTTAGGGTTTAGGGTTTAGGAGCCAAACCAAGATCAGGTGCCTAATTACTCAGGAAACTCGAATCCTCTTGCTTAGAAGCAGGCTTATATGGGTGGTTGTCAAAATTAGGGTCCCTTTTTGGGTCCTTATTATAATGCAGCACCTAATATTTAGGGTACCCAAAAAGGGAGCCTAATTTTGACAACCATCCATGACATCCCTATGCAGAAGGTAAAAGGGGCTGGGGAGTCCTGAGGTCGGGCCTACTACCAGGATAGTTGTTGATTTTTGTTCTTCGCCTTAGTAGCTGAGTGGATACACTTTTTTGGGATAATATTACCCACTATAAAACTGAAAGTGTACACTTTTTGGAGTTTCGTTGCCCACAGGGTCCATATACACGACTATCATGGCATTAGGTCACCAAAACCATACTGGGGATGGTCTTTTAGGGCCTAACTCCATAATGGTAGTGTATATGGACCCTCTGGGTACTATACTACCAGGATAGCTGTTGATTTTTCTCATTCGCTCTAAGCCTTCAAAACTTTGGCCTTTCCAGATGCCCAAACCTAAACGTAAATGGGTAGTTGTCAAAATTAGGGTCCCTTTTTCGGGTACCCTAAAAAATAGGTGCCGTATGGACTCTAGGATAGTAGTCGTAGGCCACAGCGAAGCAGCCAGCGTGAAGCTCTGCATCCGACACCACTATCTTGTCACCCCTAGCGTTAGGGTTTAGGGTTTAGGGTTTTACAGACCGCCCTCATCTGTAAGGCAGGTCGTCACATCGTATCATGTCACGACTTCCGGGAGGCTTTATGAATCAGGGGTCTGCATTGCTCCAATCTGCAGCGCAGAACCTGCAAATCCGAGAGCCTTGATTAAAAAAAGGACCCCTACTTTAAGTGCACAACCCTAAACCCTAAACCCTAAACAACAACCCAACGCCCTGGAACCAGAAGCCCCGTACCCTACAGCCTTCTACCGCAAGCCGCAAACCCCAACAAGCCCTTGTCCATCCAGGATCCCTTGAAGGAGCCCGAAACGGACCCCTTAAAGGAACTCTGAACGTCTCGAAATCCGAAGATCCGAACGTCTGGGGCGCTGGCGAGAGATTGGCCCGACAGCAGTTGGCAGTCAGTAGGGTTTAGGGCTTTAGGGTTTAGGGTTTAAGGTTTAGGGTTTAAGGCTTTGGGGTTTGGCATTTAGGGGTTTATGGTTTGAGGCTTGGGGCTTCAAATTTAGGGGTGTGGGGGTTTAGGGGTTTAGGGTTTAGGGGCTTGCGGTTTACGGGTACTACGATACTTGGACTGCAGCTTCTAGTACTTGCCAGGTCGTCTGTAATGACAGACAGTACTGACACTAGTACTTTTAGAAACTACCACTGTTAGCGTCAGAGATGCTGCCGAGCTGTCGTCACTGCGATGTGCAAACAAAGAACATCTACGGGAGAAGCTTCAATGGCTCCTCGTCGAAGACAGGAGCAGACTGCAGGGGAGGTTGCAAGATGGGCATCAAGGGTTTAGGTTCCATAAGGGTTCTGGGGGGGGGTGTTTAGGGTTTAGGGTTTTCATGCACTTTATTTGTTCATGTCGGTGTGTAGGGTTGGGATGGCGAATGAGCCACGCTGTTCTAGGTTAAGGTCACGGCTTTCCAGACTGGGGAGGGGTTCAAGTCCCTGTGTTTACCGCAACTCTTAGCCTCCAAGCAGCAAAACATGGCTTGAACCCACAACTTCTACCCTAAACCCAAAGCCCTAAACCCAAAGCCATCCTTGAACCGTAAGCCCCACGACGAACCACTGAAGGCTGTCGGTGGTTGGTAGTAAAAATTGGCGCGTCCTATCTGGACCTAGCTGGACGTCAAAAGTAGAGAGACCCAAACCCCAGCCCATCCCCAAGGCCCTCGCGCCCACTTTTTAAACTTTAATATCTGAAGCCTTCATATCGGGAGCCTCATCGTTGGGCCATCTTGGCGGATGTTCTGGTTTTCGGTTCGGGATTTGTTTTTTAGGGCTTAGGGTGTCGGAAATAATGGGCCTACAAGAAGGTACTAAGGGATTTTGGGGCGTAGGGTGCAGGAAACAATGGCCTAGAAAAAGGTCCTTAGTAAGGCATGGTTACCCATGCTTTGAGGTCTTTGTGTTCGCATAGGCAAAGCAACTTTATTCTACGTTCGGCAAGATAGACAAGCCCATAAACACCTACGACAGCCATCCACTTGACCCTAAACCCTAAACACTAAAAGACCTCAACAACAGGTTTACGAGTCGTTGCAGGGTTATCCGGCTTTTGGTATCTACAACGACCTCAAGCCTAAGCCGTAAGGCCCTACATCGTGCAGCTTCAGTGCAACCCCCCTCTCGAAACCCTGAACATCCCCAAACTCGAGCTACAGAAACTCAAGAGCTCGGGATAGAGTTGTGGGGTATACAATAGCATTCATATGCAGAGGGGCTATACATGCTCGATAAATAATATTCCCTATCCTTCAGACCCAATCCTAAACCGTAACCGTAACGTTCTCGGGGTATAGAGGGGCCCGCAGTTGGCAACCCTGCAGCACGACTCGCTGGTGCTCTTGGAGCATCACCACAGCGCGGCAGACCTCGGGTGTAAAGTTCTATAAGGACTATAACGGTTTCGCAAAGTGTTTTGCTCTTAATATCACGAATCTATGACTGTAAGGGTTTCTATGGGACTTGTCTACGGGATTTTTCGGAGTATGATTGGTATTAAGGTTTGCGGTGAGTGTGGATGAGGCTCGTTAGGAAAGTTGGTGAGTGCATATGGTCTTTTTGTGGAGGTACCCGCAATGGGGACATTTTTTGTTCAGGCTTGATAGAGTGGTTTGGGCCGAGGGTTAAGGGTTGAGGGTTGCAAGCAAGGCCCGAATACTAACAGATTCTGACCCAACTAACATAGAGCTTTAAAGCCTGTTGACAACATCCCCTTTCAGTCGAGTTATACTCATTGCAAACTATGCACCAATATTATTTGAGAAACTAGGTTCTCCAGTAGTACCCTTTTGCCCTTTTTCTTTTGGGGTTCCCCTTTTAAAAAGGGGTCCGTTTTTTTTTTGAAAGGTTTGGCCAAGGTTGGGTTTTTGGAAGGTTTGGCCAAGCCCGTGGCCCTGTGGTCTCCTGGTCCTTGGTCCCGTGGTCCGTGGTCCCGTGGTCTCTGNTTTGAAAGGTTTGGCCAAGGTTGGGTTTTTGGAAGGTTTGGCCAAGCCCGTGGCCCTGTGGTCTCCTGGTCCTTGGTCCCGTGGTCCGTGGTCCCGTGGTCTCTGGTCCTCTGGTCCCGGGGTCCTTTGGTCTCCTGGTCCTCTGGTCCCGCGGTCCTCTGGTCCCGTGGTCCTCCGGTCCCGTATGCGCAACAATACTGGCTCAGAGCCGTAGCATACTCAGGGAATCCACATTCCGGTTATTTGTACTCTATATTGGACAGTCACGCTGTGGGGATAAAGGCTTCACTGTTTCTGGCGTAAATCCCGAAGACCCGAAAGCTCAAAAGCTACAGTATACTCCCCATATGAACCCTCTC
>BGNK01001751.1:26410-109879 GCA_003297005.1 Symbiodinium sp. clade A Y106 | reverse complement strand
GGCTTGCTTTCAAGAACATCGCACCCTGAACAAGACTTGCATCAAACACGAAACTGTTTTAGAGCCTTTCAAAACTCATCATAAAGGCAGTCTGTTTGCAGAAGGGGGGTGCGTCATTGATTCATATTATATTATGTTCTAGTATGTTTTATCCTATTGTATTCTGTTTTTTTAAACTATGACCAATCCTATTAAAGTACAAGACAGCAAGAACAGTAACAAGAACATTCACAGGACAATAACACAACCACAACGACAATAATGATAATAACAACAAGAACAACCACAACAACCACAACGACCACAACAACCACAACAACAGCAACAACAATAATAAGTATATTGATAANCCACAACGACAATAATGATAATAACAACAAGAACAACCACAACAACCACAACGACCACAACAACCACAACAACAGCAACAACAATAATAAGTATATTGATAATAACAATGGTCATAGCAGTCATAGCAACAGAAACAACAAGACCAGCAATAACAATAATATTAACAAGAACAATAGCATTAACAAGAACAATAAGAATAACAACAACAGCACCAACGGCAACAACAACAGCAACAACAACCAAGGTAGCACAGGTTTTCCTCACGAAAACGTAGAGAAATAGCACGAAGTCCGTCCAAAATGTAAAGAAAGTAATTTTTTCTCAACAAAACCCAAGGTAACGTGCGTTTTCCTAACGAAAACCTCAGGAAAACGGTACGAAAACCGTCGAATATGCAAGAAAACTTGGGTTTTCCCCTAGGAAAACCCAAGGCAACGTGCGTTTTCCTAACGAAATCCCGAAGAAAATATCACGAAAACCGTTCAATATGCAAGGAAAATAAGATTTTCCCTAGGAAAACCCATCGAAATGTACGTTTTCCTAACGAAAACCTAAGGAAAATGGCACGAAGACCGTCCAATATGCAAGGAAAATAAGGTTAGGAAAACCTAAGGAAATGTACGAAACAAGGTTTGGCCAAACCTTTCACAAAAAAAAACCCCGCCACCCCTAATAAAACCGAATAGTAGGAAAAAGGGTACCCTTATTGTTAAGGGGCTACTGGGGAACCTAGGAGATGACCAAGGCCCGGTACGGTTGATGGACAAAATCCTGCATGACCCTAAGGACCCTAAACTATGGGAATTATGGTATATTCCTTATAATGGGTAATGCAGGATTTTGTCCATCAACCGTATCACCTGGAATTCTGCATCTCGAACCAACAGGGTGAAATCTGACATGCCTTCTGTCACGAGCTGCTGTGTGAGCACCACAGTCAGGTGGCATATTGGGAAGTGCACATGCAAGGCAAAAAGTTCCGCAGTTCAGACGTGAAGTGCTTGGAGGCCATAAGCCCTAAATTCCAAGCCCTGAGTTTTGGTCCCGCTTGAGGTTCCCAAGACGGACTTGCCTGGTCGCCCTGGGTCCAAAACTCCTGCCATCCCGCGCTGAGTTCAGGGTCTAGGCCTTAGGGTCTCGTAGAGCATAGGTGTATCACAGTTTCCGCAAAACAAGCTCTGTATCATTCCCGATTCATGCAACATGAAGCTTCCCAGACATTTTCCTGTATGGGAGTTTCAGGGACGCGAAGACCAAAGCAGCCGGACCCACAACCTTGGATTTAGGGTTTAGGTCGAGGGTTTAGGGCCTGCAGCGCTCAGGGAATCGAACACGCAAGCTCTGGACGAACTTTTGGTTTGCACAGGCTCTGAATGTTGAGAGATGCAGGCAGGTTTCGAAGCTCTCGAAACGATATTCCTGGTTTTGGTACGGATAGAGATGGGACAGCAGATGGATAGACAACAAACATTCAAGTACCAAGACATCTTTTCACAAGCCCTACGCCTTTAAATGTAAAGCCCGCATATCTGTGCCTCTGTGCTGGAGGTTCATAGATAGCTATACATACGAGAATGCGCTTTCCTTCATACCTTCATATGAGCCTAGTTAGTATGTACTTTAACTTTAGTTGCCGTAACGATAAAACTGCTTCTAATCGGCCTCCGCTGGAGCTATGGCTGTGAAGCTTGGGATGCCACCTGACAAGGCGCCCCAAAGCGGTAGGGTTTTCGACTTAGGCTTTAGGGCAGTTTAGGGCTTAGTTACAGGGTTTGGAGTTGATAAGGTTCGACTTAGGCTTTAGGGCAGTTTAGGGCTTAATTACAGGGTTTGGGGTTGATAAGGTCAATTGGCTATTTACAGGGCTCTATCGGGATTTACAGGTTTCATACGTGTGACAGGGCTTCATGGGGCTATGGGTGGGCCTGAACAACTACGTAGTCCTATTGCTTTTCAAGTCCTGAAAAAGAATGCATATTAACCGCCGCCCCCCTCCCCCAACAACAACAAAGCAATAACCTAGTAGAATAACCTAGTCTAGTTCTTCTCTATCCACGCGAGGGCACAGAAGATGACGTTTCGAGTCTATGGCGTGTAATTGAAGGGGTCTTTGGCCTCGTTTGACTTTGGAATTTGTGTTCGGGGCTGTCTTCTTGACATGTTGGGCCTCCTGTGCCATGGGTTTGGGCTATCTGACGGGTGACTGAGCCATGTTGACAACGCGTGCTCGTACCGTTTGGTGTTATGATGTGTTATGTGGCATAGGTTCAACAACTTCTAGAAACCCTAGACAATCCTAAAACCCTTCAAAGCTCTAGGAGTAAGCTTGGATCCGTTTTATCGGTTTCGTTGGCTCTCTATTGAAGTTATTTCTTTGACGAATCCACGGGATTGTAAAACGACAAAAAGATGATGGGATCGATGGGCATTGAACGCAAAAGGTTCGGAGTTGATCGGGAGTGAAGGTTTTCGACCAAGCTGTTCAACGTAACCTCTTGTAAGTGCTTTCAGTCCTGCAGCCCCAGATATCGAATAATCTTCTACGATACCCTGACTCCTATACTCCATACTGAAGTCACCGGATGCTTCGAACAGACTTGATCACGAGCCCTGCAAATATATCGGTTCATCCTTGTACATAAGAGCCCTATATATCGGTTCATCCACATACACTACAAAGGCCTAAACCCTAAACCGTAAGTCCTAAACCCTTGATCTCGCATCTCTTAGCTCTCAATCCAGGGTTTCCCGCGGATCCGATGCCGAAGCGTGAGATGTGTGGGCGTTTGGGACTTAGGGTTTAGGGTTGGGGACTTAGCTGAAACTTGGACGCCTCAGAGTTTGCAGGGCTTAAGGCAGACAGGGTTTGGGCCATTTAGGCTTCGGGGTTTACAGGGTGCAGGGTCTCAGGTTCAGTGTGAGAACCCTAAACCCTGGACGCTAAACTGTGCTTTAGCTTTTACACTTTGGTGTAGCACTCATAGGGCTGAGGGTGGCGTCTGTGAAGCAGACCTTAACCCTTACTAAACCCTACACCTTACTAGGTCCTAGACGGGTTTACGGGTTTGGGTCTAAACCTTACACGATACGTTTCCATGCACCTGCAGATCTATATCTCTGTCTCTCATGCTAGCTATATATATATATATATATGCACTTACAGATACTCATACAGTTGCATATACATATACATATACATGTGTATATTCGTACTGCATGTGTATATACATATGTTATATATATATATATATTATATAATGTATATGTATACATACAGAATATAGTTAGGCAGTGAAGGTGTTCTTATGTAGGTATTGGGAGGGAGGGAGGAAGGGAGGAAGGGAGACCAGTGTGTATACTAATCATTTGGGTACATGGACCGTCACGTTTTTTCGGCCAGGAGTTTCAGTGAGTAGGGTTAATTTAGTCGGGAGTTACTTACTTATGAGATCTTGGGTGTGCTCAGGACTTAGAGTGTCTTCTTAATGGTACGGACCCTTAAGGTGTAGGGTTTGTCGGAAGCCCCAGCTGAAGATTTGTGACGGGGCTTTGGGCTTAGGCTTGGAAGGTTCGGCGGATTGTTCTCTGGAACTGCCTTGCAGCTTCCTTGGAGGGCCCCAGTGCTCCAAGGATATATGGGAGTTTCCGAAAATAGGGGACCCTAATATGGTACCCTAAATAGTAGGATCCGTATTATAAGGACCCCAAAATGAGGTGCCCCTAATTTTCGGAAACTCCCATATACTGAGCTCTTCAGGCAAGTATGTACAGATCGAATTTGTGAATCCATGGTCCATAGTGTTTGTGCAGCGTGCCACGGATGAGCATAGTCCATCACCGAGAGTCAGAGGCAGCAAGGGGATGATTTCATGCACGGAGGCCAGCTACAGTTCATTGGAAAAGTTGTGGTTTCGGGTCTTACCCGTCTGAGTTTCTGTAGATCAGCAGCGTCCTCAATCACAGAACACTGAACCGCAACCTCTGAGCGGTAGACCCTGAAAACTAAACCGTGAACCCAAACCGCCCTGAAGCCAATCCTTAAAGCCACTCAACAAGCTCATACCCAAGGTCCTGGTCTCTCTGGCAGTGGTCCTACAGCTGCCAGTGATGTGCTCAGTTGCTTTGGGCCGGACGAACTTGTGGGGCCGAATTAGGTAAATTATCTCATCGAGTGCTTGGGATTCCGGAATAAGATGGTTTCGGAGACTCTTGAGTATTTATGGCTTCGGTGCAGTGCGATTTAAGCATGTATTGGTAATAAGGAGGATGAAAGGGCGGGTTTAGGGTTCTGAGTGTAGAATAGGATGGGGCTTCCATGTTCCTTTGTCACAGGCTTTGGTTGGCACGGTTGTGTGCTTCGTTCCTCCCTTGTGCTACGTAGTGTTACGCTTTTTGCGTTGGCATTCAGTATTGCGCATGCCCTGTTTACAGAGATACATGATGAGAAGGCTGGTTCCGGCCTTGCAGCCTTTCACTGCCTTTGGCCGTATACGGCTCGTAAATCTTTGGCAGTCGGGTTCCACTAAACCCTTACAGAGCCTGCTACCCTCCCATAGCCATAGAAACATTCAAAGGAACCCTCAAGAGAACCCTTCAACAGAACCCTTAAGGGTTCCTTTGAGGGTTCCCGAAATGGTTCCAAAAAAGGGCAGCAAGACGGGTACCTTTAAGGGTTCCTTTAAAGGAAACCCAGGAAGCGACTTGTGTGTTGTCTCACTTCTCCCCGGAGGTCTCCTTCGTGCCTTCTGCGATGCTTCGATCCACGAAGTTGCCGCCCGGCCCTTGGCGTTCAGGGTTTACGGGATCAAGGGTTGAATTCTTGAAGGATTGCAGGGTTTGAGGGCTGGGGTTTAGAGTTTAGGGTTCGGGGTTCCGGGATGAATGGGAGAGGCTCAGAGGGTTTGGAGTTGGTTTGGGGTACGGCTTAGGGTTCTGGTTCTGGGTTCAGGGTTTAGTTGAGTGTGTAGATTTTTAGGGCCATTGGTCGCCACCAGAGGGCTCAGCGGCGGTGTGGGCGGGTCGAAGTTTGCGTGTGTAGGGTTGGGGGATTAGTGTTTTAGTGTCTTTAGCTGGCTCTCAGGTTTTGGGTTTTAGGGCTTGTTTTGTTCAGGGTTTGGGGTTTAACACTTACATACAGTGTTTAGGGTTTAGACTTGGTTTTTGTGAGGCCCCTTTGTGGCTTTGGTGTGTGTGATTTCTTGGATTGGGTATGGGGGTTGTTGAGGTATAGATACATCACCCTGCAACTTGGTTTGTGTTGAGTCGCTGTATTGGCCCCCTAAATGCAAGCCGTATCGGGTCTCGACGGAGCTCGGCATGCCAATCACATATTCTTGTCAAGGGCTCAGATACCAGGTTCGCAGTCAAAGGCTTAGGACATAAGGTGTAAGCTTAAGCCCCAATGTAGGGTTAAATGTTGCGGGGTTTATTGTTTAACGTCAGAGTATCGGGTAGAAGTAAGGTTCAATTAAGCTTTAGTTTAGGAAATCAGGTTCAGGGTTATAGGTTTCAGATTCAATGCTGAATTAGCGTGTTGGTTGTACCCTATAATAGTAGGCTCCTTATCATAATAACTTAGTAGCTGAGTGGATACACTTTACACTTTTTGGGATAATATCACCCACTTTAAAGCAAAAAGTGTACACTTTGGGGGGCTTATGAACTCAGCAACTAAGATAAGGACCCCAGAATAAGGTAGCAGGTAGCCCTAGTTTTGGGAAACTCCCAATATACTTGTTTCAGGGATGAGGAGCATCCCTCAGAGCAATCTGTCCCTACGAGCTGCCACTCGACCGGCAGCCAGATCGACGCAGGGAGCCCGGTGGCCATGAACGAAGGATGCTAGGGTTTAGGCCCTAAACGGGTTTAGGGTTTAGGGTAGGGTTTAGGGTTGGGTTTAGGGTTTAGGGTTGAGGGTTAGGGTTTAGGGTTTAGGGTTTAGTTTAGGGTTCAAGATTCCAGGTTGTGGGTTTAGGGTTTCGGGTCAGGGTTGCGATGTACCATAAGGCAGTAATGAGACTTGCCGGGAAGGCCTAGCATAGGGTAAGGTCTCTTGCTTGACTAGTCATGTGGTTTGTTGAGAGTGTGGAGAACAGACCCGACAAACCTGCTTAAACGGAATGCAAGCATCATCATAAGAAGCATGACTATGGATAAGCGTCTATTTCCGGCAAGAGCAACAATCGTAGGAATAACATTGGTTAAAAAAGTCATAAACATAGTTAAGATCATGCCGACAGATATTACTTGTAGCAGGAACAAAGAAGAGGGCTACTGGCAGCAAGCACGAGGCTCCGCACTGCCTCCGGCATCTCGCCGGCAGAGCCAAGTGAGCTTGCGAGCTCCCGGTGCGGAGGAGATGGCCTCTGGGGTAGCGTTGAGGGTTTGTCGGGTTTACGGTATTGGGTGTATATAAGCCCTAAACCAAATCCTCAGCCAGAAACCCTAAACCCTGGGTTTACGGTATTGGGTGTATATAAGCCCTAAACCAAATCCTCAGCCAGAAACCNACCCTAAACCCTGGGTTTACGGTATTGGGTGTATATAAGCCCTAAACCAAATCCTCAGCCAGAAACCCTAAACCCTGGGTTTACGGTATTGGGTGTATATAAGCCCTAAACCAAATCCTAAGCCAGAAACCCTAAATCCTAAATCCTAAACCCTAAACCCTAAACCCTAAATCCTAAACCCAAAGCCAGAAACCCTAAATCCTATAGAGTTTATGCGGGTCTGGGAAGCCCAGAGCGGTTTTTGCGAGTAGTAATTGTACAACGGAGCTTTTAGCTCTTTTGTGCATGGGGGTTTGGGCTAGAGAGGTTTTGGGCCGTTACTGTGGGCTCTCTTTTTAATAGCAGTGGGGATGCAGTAGGGTTCGTAGAGGTTGACCTTTGCCCTCTTACTACCTGGGGTTACGGAGGATGTGCAGGAAGCCTGTGAGAACATGCCTTCAACTCCCAACCCTAAGGAGAAGCATCTACGTTCCTCAAGCCAAGCTTCACGGGTGGCAAGAGTTCTATGCTGTTTCATGTGATTCTACGAACCCTAGCCCACGCAAGACTTGACGAAACCCTTAAACAGCATTATTTACAACTGTTTCGGGTCGTATACCAGCTTCACCCCGACCCCGAAACCAAACCCCTATCCTACTCAATAGCTAGAAACACTTGGCTCCAAAACGCCTAATCAACGACCAAATTAAAAGCACCTGAAACACGGAAGTCACGGAAGGACTGGTTTCAGGATCCGCCTTCGCCGTCACCGCCAGGAGCTCCGGTACCCTCAGAGCCAAAACTCCGGCTTGGGGGTTTAGGGCGTAGGGGTTTGGAATTTAGGGTTTGGGAGTTTAAGGACCCAGTATAGGGGCCTTAATCATTCGAATAAGGTTTTGGGCTAGGTATAATAGTTATAAGGAACCCTAAGGAATAATATTGGCAACTATTCTGGCTGCTAGTTTAGGGTGCAAGGTTGTTTTTGTTCAAGATTAGCGGATTCAAGCGGGTTCTAACAGAGCTTTTCTTCCGCGGGCTTAGGGTTTCCAGGTTATGCAGCGAGACATCAATCCCTGAAGCCGGAACTCGGAACACCAACAGCGCCGGAATCAAAAGTATTCCTTAGGGCCCCCTGACAATTCCGAATCAGGATTAGGATGCCGTCAAACAGATTTAACCCAGAGCTGGATTTGAAGCAAGGTTAGGATAACAATCTCTAGTGATGGAGGTTGGGCAGCATTGAAACTTCCGAAGCCCGATATAGTGAACATGTTCTGTGGTGCATGACTGTTGTGGATGCTTCATTTTGGGGCAAATCTGTGGCAAGCTTCAAGCTGCATGCGGGCACTTGTTTCAAAAGCCCTCGCTGCAGCTGGATGCAACCGTCACTGATAAGAGCCTTCCTGCATGTTGGCCACGCACCCTATGTACACGGTGCCAAGGGTCGTTGCTCAAGCTGACAGGTGAAAGAGCCTAGATCCCACGAGCGGCTACTAGGGTTTAGGCTTTGCCCAGTCGCTGAAGCTTTACACCAGCTTGGCTTGTGCCAGTCTCCGGTCGGGTTCTCTGCAGGCCTCGTTCGAGATCCGAAACACATGGGAGTTTCCGAAAATTAGGGGTACCTTATTTGGGGGGTCCTTATAATAAGGATCCGACTATTTAGGGTACCAAATTAGGGTCCCCTGTTTTCGGAAACTCCCAGTCCATCTCGCACAGACACGGACAGAGACACACAGACACACAGACACGCAGAGAGAGACGCACATCGAGAACCCGAAGTCTTCAAGCCCTAGACCCCGCAGTAACAAAGAGAGCACAAACAAAGCAATAGCCCAGGACCAACCTTAAACCCCAAGCTCTAGCAAACAAAACCCTGCAACCCGAATGGCCCTGTACAAGTCTGCAAGGTGGAATATGAGTACCCGGAGCCAGAAGCTAGGGCACCAGAATTCACAAGAACGAACGAAGCCCTAAAAAGCCTTCAAGCAACAATCATAACCTAACCCTAAACCCTAACCCCTAAATCAAGCAACAATCTTAAGCTAACCGCAAACCCTGAACGCGAAGCCCCGGACCCTCGAGCCCTAAAGTACCCTTGACAACCTGCTTGAAGGCTCTCGCGTCTCGGCGAGTCGGTTAAAAGCTGATTTTAGAGGTAATTGCCCCGAGATAACTGAGAGCATAACCTTACTTAGAAAGGTAGAGTTGCACGTAGTATCCCTACATGGGATAATCTTGATTATGACTCTACCTAAGATCAACACCCACTTCCTAACCCCCCTTGTCGCTGAAGCTTAATGAACTCACAACCCCAGAAGGTCCATATACACTACCATTATGAAATTAGGTCCCCAAAACCATAACAGGGTCTTTGAGGGGACCTAATTCCATAATGGTAGTGTATATTGACCCTCTGGGAACGAAAAGGCTCTTGCTCTTGCCAGCCGCCGCTGGAAGAGCCGGGGAGGAGCAGGGTTTCAGGATTCGGGATCTTGGGAAATGGGAGTTTCCGAAAATAGGGGACCCTAATCTAGTACAGGATCCTTCTTATAAATTCCCCAAAATAAGGTATCCCTATTTTCGGAAACTCCCAAATTGGATAAGGTTCTGACAGGGGTTGCTTGTTTGACTATGTTTGTTGTGTTTTGGGTGGTTTGGGCTCCCGAGTGACAATTTGAGAGTATCTATAAGCTGTTCGGTTATCGGTTCTGTATTGCTATTTCAGGGCATTGGTGGGACATTTTGATGGGGTTTGGGAGGTTTGTGGATTTGCGGTTTTACCGTGAGGGGCTGTGCGGCTTTGGGGTTGGTTGTAGTACTCGGAGCTAGTACGCTGGATTGACACAATCCTGCATTGCTTTGAGTTCCGTCACGATTCACTTACGATGTATTCCCCACTATTGTGATCCCCCTATCAGCATTATAGCTAAGTCCGCCGAGAGACTCCACCTGCATGTGCATATGTCTGTCTGTTTGGCTGGCTGTCTGTCTGCATGCACGCATGCATCCGTGCCTGCAGCACGCATGGATGCGTGTATATACATATATACCTCGTGCTTGTGTACAGCTTTTAAAGTATGTCCCGAAATGCATCGCAGGGATTTGGTGTGTTGCATGAACTTTCTAGGTTATTCTCAAGTGCAGTCAGTTCCTAAAGTTTTCACTCTGAAGTAATGTTAGCTCTTGCTACATCATGTGTCGCCCTTCCCCTCCCTCGTACCTGCAAGAACCTGTTCAAATCAAATCCCTCCAAGAAAAACCAGCAAGCAGACATACTACAGGGGCCTTAATAATTACCTACACTTTTTGGGGGGTTCCTTTTTATAATTATGGTATAATGGGCCCCAAAACCTATTCTAACTATTAAGGCCCCTATATTAGCTTATTATTATGGGGTCCATAGAATACAGGGGTCTATAATTATTATTACGGCCCATATATTATGGAACTCTACTATAGATCCCTTGATGGATCCTTTGAAGGGAACCCTTATTAAGGCCCCTATATTACTCTCAATGCTCTCGAACCATGCAGGACTTGCACGAAGGGCGTGGCCGTGGGAGGCCCTACTTCGAGAAGACCGGGTTGATCTTTTGGGTTTGTAGTGTCTCCCAGGCTTTGGGGTTTAGGGGCTTCGGGTTTAGGGTTGGGTTTTATAGTGAATAGAGGGCAGCTGGGGGAGGGGGGCTAGGTAGGGGCCTTGATAATTAAAATAGGGTTTTGGGGCCCATTAGATTATAATTGTAATAGTGAATCCCAGAAAGTTGGAACATGGATTTAGGATGATTAGTGCTGGGATCCCCTACACTTCACACTAAGGGCATGAGGATAACGATGCTCCAACTTTCTGTCTTCTACTTTATGTTGTCCGACTCGGCTGAAGTCGGTCGTACACCGCAGGTCCAAGCTCGAAAGGCGCTTAATCCGGAGTTACTTCGGTGTTGTTCTGGATGAGAAAGGAATTCACTGCATAGGTGCCAGACAGGATGGTTATGCTAGAATACCCAGAGGGTCCATATACACTACTATTATGGAATGAGGCCCTGAAAGACCATGCCCATTATGGTTTTGGGGACCTAATTCCACATTAGTAGTGTTTTTGGACCCTCTGGAATAAAGCCAATAGCCAAACCAGAAGCCCGAAAGTTGGATCTGCGTTATCCTCATATCCGCCCTGGCATGAGCAAGGTATAAGGACATGCAACACCAATCATCCTGGCCCACTTTCCAAGTTTTGCGGCTTCTACTACGAGGTGCTGCAGAGCAGAAATACTGCCGAAAGTTCGACCACTGGCCACCTGGCCAGGAGGTGCCAGAAAAGGAAGCCTGCTGAAACTCCCCCTAGACCTGAAGAAACCCTATACCCTAAACCCTAAACCCTCAACCCCAAACCAACGGAAAACAAAAGGCAGCTCCAGAGCCGAAGCCCTACACTCCTACACCTTGCTCCTCAAACCCCAAAACCTCACCGTTGTAATATATATATATGTATATTTATTTGTTTATTTATTTATATTTATATTTATATTTATATTATTTACTATATATTGAAACTTATATCCTTAAGCCTCTTCCATACATGTGGCTACTCTTGCTTCAACATGCTAGAGCGCTGAAGCTCAAACCACCAAAGCCTGTAATGCCCCATGCATAAGCCCCATGAGCTCCTGCAAACTCCTCAAGAAACAGCCCTAAGCCTTAAGCCCTAAACTCAACCCTAAACCCGAAACCCTAAACCCTAAGCCCTAAACTAAGCCCAAAACCATCCTAATGTGGGAACCTGATTAAGAAAGCCTGGGCCTATAACCCCAAAATAGTAGGATACATATAAAGAACCCGTAATAAAGGCCCAAGGTTTCTTAATCAGGTTCCTACATTAAACCCTTCCATCCGCCAGGATGACGACCCTTACGCAAAGTGCTCTGCATTGAAGATCCAGGCGGAGATGCCTCATTGATAAGTGGCTTACTAGGGTTTTATGCGGGTTTCATAAGGGATCTACGGGTGCTTTTAGATGGTGTGCAACGGCATTCAGGGTTCTACAAGGGCCTCAGCCATCGTTTTAAATCCGGATCTGGGGGCGGGATTCAGGGATTCAAGCTGTAGGGCTTATTGTCAGTACAGCGTTTATGATGTTCCCCGGAGCTTGAGCGGTGCAGGTTTAGTTTTCGTGTTTAGGCTGCAGGTTCAGGATTTTGCGGAAGGATTGAGGGTTTTGGGTGTTGGAGGTGGGGTCAATGGGGCCAGGCTGATCGCAGATTGTCTACACATGCATCAAAGAAAGGGCGATGCTTTCTCGTGAACCCCTTTTATCTACGCAGGTACGCCACACTCGGACAGCTCGGGGTCCAGTCTCAGCACCCACTTTTTGTGCTGATACCGAAGCTCCACATCCTTCACCACAAATGCTTCCTGGATTTGGGAGTTTCCGAAAACAGGGGACCCTAATTATAGTACCCTAAATAGTAGGATCCTTATTTTCAGGACCCCCAAATAAGGTACCCCTAATATTCGGAAACTCCCATTGGGTTATGACATCACAGCGAAGCCCCGGGTTCCCAACCCGGTCGTTGAACAAGAGAGTTTAGGGTTTAGGGGTTTAGGGTTTGGGGTTTAGGGTTTAGGGTTTAGACTTTATAAGCCACAACGCAGCGTGGCCCGCCGGGTCCATTTAGGGTTTAGGGTTTAGGGTTTCCATCCCTCTCAGGCCTCCAGAAGGTGCATGAAAAGGCACCTTGTCTTGGGATACAGGAAGTTGGTGGAAGCAGGGCTGCTTGCGGAGGGGAGGGAGGGATATGCACAAATCGAGTAAAGAGTATGATGTACATGTGAAGACAAGAACCCTGTAGAACCCGAGAATATGGAATTTGAAGAGCTGTTGTGAAAGCCCTTACCGGGATCCCTGCATGGCATCGATCGTATCGCAGAAGGACCACTCGGCGAAAGGTAGGGTCGGAGCTTCCGGGCTAATGTTTAGGAGTTTCTAGACGGTGCAAAAAGACGGCTCAGCCTCCAGAGTTTAGGCTAGGGTTTAGAGTTTAGGGTTCAGGGATGTTCAAGGTTTATAAGTTCGGGTTTGTAAAAGGCCTTAGGGCAGGGTTCAGGCTAGGGTTTGAGGTGCGGCTGAGGGTTTCGGCATAAAGCCGCAGGATTTTCCCCGAGGGTCCGAGTACCCAAATAGTAGGGTTTCAGGTCCCCAAATCCATACTCTGAATGGTTTTTGGACCTTGAAACCTAAACCCTAAACCCTAAACCCTAGACCCTAAACCCTAAACCCTAAAGCCCTAAAACCCTACTATTTGGGTACTTGGACCCTTCGGGTTTCCGAAGTCCGAAGGCATGCAAAGTTTCTGACACCCCACAGCCCCGCCAAGCCACTCAAGACTCAAGGACGGTTTAAGGCTTAGGGGTTTAGGGGTTTAGGGGTTTAGGGGTTTGGGGTTTAGGGTTTAAGGTTTAGGGTTTAGAGGTTTAGGGTTTAAGGTTTAGGGTTTAGGGGTTTAGGGTTTAAGGTTTAGGGTTTAGGGGCTTAGGGTTTAAGGTTTAGGGCATCCTGCGAACCGGCCTTCTTTGTCGTTTGCAAGCACTCCAAGCTTGAGTTACCCTAAGCCAAAAAACTACCTTAACCGCCAATCTCTAAACCCTGAGCCCTACCTTAACCCAGAATAACCTACCTTTTTAAGGACTAAGGAAATCATAATAAGGAGCCCTCAAAAGGTCGGTGCTTCAGGGTCCAGGTAAACTTTACCCCGAAGCGGGCACCTGAACCGCTGAACCCTGAGATTCGGGGCGATCGTGTTAACACTCCAAAGTTGAACTCTGGTTGGCTTCAGTACCTAGCTTGTCTTTTTCCCTAAGTTCAGAAGCCCGGTTCCCAAGCGCCGAAAGATCGAAACCCGGTCCGAAGGTCCTTCGAAACGGGCACAGTTCGCCATGCTTTCCTCATACCCAACACCTTTGAACCCCTAAACCCCTAGATCCTGAACCGAAGATCCTAAACGATAATTCATCCTCCAGCCCTTGAGCCTCGTGGTTCCAAACATGCCCCATTCCTGGCACCCTTTCGAAACTTATGTTGCCCGGGACCCGAAATCACTCCGAAAGTTGACCCTTACACCCACGGACCCTTCCCACTGCGAGATCGGTATGCAGTTCTCCAAAAACATCCTTGCCTCGACCTCAGACATGGTTTCGTTTCTGGTTAGGCATGAGTGTGGGGTCACGGGCTACCCTGTGACACAGAGCAAAAGCCCGCCAGTACAGTGTCAAGCAGGCAGAAGACGAGCATGCTACCATGGAAGTTGTCACCAACACGGAGGACAGGCTGGTTCGGGTGGAGTCCGTGGTGATGGGACTGACGGATGCTCTGAACGAGCTCGCACAACAGATGCATGAGAGCCAAACGGTACTTCAGGAAGCAGCGCAAACAGTTCTGGACGGCACTCCGAAGTTGCCTAAGCGAGTGTCCACCACCGGACCCCAGCCCCGACGCCACCGACTGCAAATGTCGCGGCACCGCAGCCGGTGGCATCCACGCCACGGCCAGGTATTCCCGTGCATGAGGGGTTTGAGAAAAAGGGTTTTGTTTCAACCATAGTTTGTCAAGCTTCTTTTTGCTCACGATCGTCTTTGGGGTTTGCCCACACACGCAAACTACGAAAGTCACCTCGTATGAAGGGCCACAGAGCTCTAGGTGGGGCGGGGGCTGGCAGGGCCCATGGCCCTACAATAATGCCGTTCCCCCTCAACCCCAGGCCTTAAGATCTCACACCCTAATATCTTAAAGCCAGCACCTATTGCGGAAACCCGACACCGCAAACCCCAAACCGTCAGCCCTTAGCCTGAACTGATTCCGGACGTAGGGGGTGTTATAAAGACACCTTCATGCCTTAATCATTAGAATAGGTCTGTGGACACGTCATGCTATGTTATAAGAAGGAAGCCTGAACATAGTAGGTCCTCATCGTATTCCTAGTTACATGTCGGGTAAGCTTCGAGAAAGCCAGGGGTGTTGTTTACAGGATCCAACTCAAGATGCAACGCCCAAAGGATGCCCCAACCCGTATTGAGTATCCGAGAGCCCTGGGCCACCGGAAGGTCCTGTCTGCACCATTGAAGCCTCCTGTAAGGCCCTGCACCCTAAAGCTGCGAAGCAATAAACATTGAAAATCAGATCCTAATGCCCCAGAGCCCTCAAGACGTGCGCTGCCGGCAATCTATCATGGTGCGACAAGCCCTGCGGTAAGTCTGTCTTTGCTAGCCATCTTCGAGAGTAGCACTTTTGATGCTGTCGTGCCAAGCGTCGGCGTGCCTTACGATCGCTGCTTCGTCTCTGCTTTCCGAATTTCCGTTCAGTGCGCTTCTGTTGATTCGCCCTCGGTTTGCAGCCTCAGCCGGTTGTACTTCAGTTGTCGCTTCCTTCAACGTCGGCGCCGGGGTTTCTTTATCAATGGAGAATGGCGTAGTTGGGATTGTGATAAATAATTAGTAAGACTGTTCCGTTGTAGTCACTAGTCCTAATACCCCAATATCTACCAATACACTACAATGTCACCGTCAACACGATAAGCTACTACGAAGGCCCCGGGCAAAGGGGGAGGATCAGGGGCTCCCAGACGCTCAGGCTACGCTGAACAAGCTGGCCGACACCGCAGACACGAGCTCAGCTGGTGCCTCAGAACCGTGATTGCATGTGATGGTGCTGGGTTGACGTCATTCTGTAATCGTGCGTGAGTCCCTGTCTAGTACAGTACAGGGGTCGGAAGAACTGCTAATGACATGCCTTATAGTCCCTACATTTGCTATTTTATTTTATCCTCGATCTTAGCCCCTCAGCTTGGAGCATTCGCAGGTTTCCCAGTGGAAGACTTTGAACAGACGAGATCGTTCTTCTGCCCCAGCGCAACATAGGAAGGCCTAGATCCCGAATCCTCACGACATGGAAACCAAGGCTTTGTGTTCCTGCGCCGTCTGCTCTCTGTACCCATAGGCTCCATAGTAGCTCATATTTAGAATCCTGTAAGGTAATGTAGGAATCTTTCTTTCGGAACCCAATAAAGGCCCAAGGTTTCTTAATCAGGTTCCTACATTATGCTTTTTTCTCCCTGGTTACCTCAAAGCCCAGACAGGCTGAAGGGTTTCTTTGGCGAAGGTGGGCATCATTTTACACTTAAGGTAATCCCCAAAAGATGGAGCCTATGGGTATATAGATCAGAATCCCGAGTCCTTCTAGACCCTGGAGTCTCGACCTAAGGGTTTAGGGTTTAGGGGTTTAGGGTTTAGGGTTTTAAATCTACTAAACCCCGTGGGTTATCTAAGACTTGCGGATGTAGTCGGCGAGGACCGTTGCAATAACGGAGAGTTCCGCACATGCTTTGCCCCAGTCTGCAGACAGAGCAAGCCACTCAAGGCTCGGAATAAGTAGTGATAATATTTCCGGTATCGTCCCTGCAGATTATATTTGGTGTATTAGCCTACTCAAGAGCCTTGGTTATATTGCTAAGTACCCTATACACTAAACTCCCATATAGTAAATTCTATTGTTGTAGAAGCCCACGTGTATAGCATATACGATAGTAGGCTATAATACTCAATTTACTATAATTAGTCTGGTTGTTACGGCCCCTGCGTTATGTCCGAGGATGAAGGTCTTCACAAGCTTCTTCTGGACGTCGTTTTAGCCCTGAAGCGGTCAGAGGCGAGCCTGGTTCTCGGGGTGGGATGCCACTGACGTCAGGACATTTCAGGAGCCCTCAGGAATAGTATGAGTTATGAATTATTCAGTGTACCTGTTTGGGGTTATGATCATATAGTCTCCGTTTCCACAGCTCATTTACTGCAAGATTAGGTTCTATGGGGTCTAGGTTGGGCCCTCGCTGTTACAAGGGCTCTGTAGCGTTGACTGTCTGTAATGATTCTGCTATGTTGCTTCTTGTTCGGTCAAGTCTTGACAACGGTCACTCGTTTAACGTACGAAATAGCACTGATTGGATTCCCCAATAGCTTAATCCATACTCCGAGGTACAACTAACAAGGATGTCAAGGTTCCCATACAGTATCCGCCGAATCGACCTTGTGAAGCAGCTCGTATCAAGCGCGGCTTTGGACGCGGTAATGGGTTTCCTCCTGACGATCGAGGCCAGACACGCTGTTGCGGTTGATGGTCAACAACAACAGATTTCTGAGATTCTGAACCTGGTTCGCAGCCAAGGCCAGCAGATCCGCGAGTTGCAGGACACAGCTCAGATTGCCTCGCCAGCGAAGGCGTGGACTGTAGCCCCAGTTAACTCGCAATGACCCTCGAGGAATCGGGAACGTCAGACTACCCGAGCCATCCTCAAGAAGCAACACAATGCGGCTTTGACTGCGTATCTCGACCAGTGCACCATGGTGCTCCGTTTGTCGGAGGCGATGCTTGCTTAGTAAAGCACACGAGCATGCACGAGCTGCCGAGGAAGACCAGGGCCGATGCTAAGTTCGGGAGGTTGGGGCGTGTTTAGGGTTTAGGGTTTAGGGAGGGAGAGCGGAGTGGTTGACCAGCGGCTTCGTCTCCCACCCACGGTTGTCAGCAACTTTGAAGCTGCGAGGGCGTGGTGAATTCCACGTGTTTGTTCGGCCGTAGAGCTGTAAAGGCTGTAAAGATCTGTAGAGGCTTAAGGCTTATGGCCAAAAGGCGGGTTTTGACGTAGCCTGTGGACGCGGGGGGTATACCAGAAAAAGCACAGGAAGCCATAGCCCAATCCTGCAGAACCCGGTTGCCAAGTTGTTGGGGTTTTCGGGGGCTGCCAAGAATCGAGCACCATGAAATTGAGCGCTTGAGCATTTGGATACAGTTTTTGGCTTTTCCCTAGGGCTCCAGTAACCTAAATAGTAGGTTACTGGGGTATAAAATACATGGTTAGTGACCTACTTGGAGGCCCTTTTGACTTAGTAAGTAGGGTTAGTAAGGTGGGTTATGGGGGATTATAATATGGTTTCTAGGGGATACTAAGTAGACTTACTAAGTCGAAAGGGCCTCCAAGTACTATTTAGGCAACTGGAGCCCTAGGGTTTTGGCTGCAGGATTTAGGGAAATTTAGGCTCAGGTTGCAGGACGGGTTTCGGCTCAGGGAAACCGAGACTTAAGGGATGCAGGGCAGTTTGCTGCATAGAGCGCAGAGCCAGGGTGGAGACTTTGAGTTTGGGGTTTTTGAGCTTGGGCCTCGGATGAACTACCGTATACCGGGCTATGATAGAACGTAAGAGGGTTTAGGGTTTATAGGGTTTTTAGGGTTTAGGGTTTAGGGAGGGAACTCAAGCCCAAAATCCTGACCACCTCCCGCTCTTCCGAGACCACGTGGCGTTACGCGGAATGCGAACAGCTCCTGTTCGATGCAGAGGACTTGGCGAGGGGTTTACGGTCTTCGAGTTCGGAATGAAAGCCTCCCAGATAAAGGGAGCTATGATCTTGCAGGGTGCAATTCTCAAACCCGTAGAGTCAGTGGAGTATTGGATCCATAGTAAATCTTTAAGTCTACCAAAAAAATCTTTCTAGATTGTAGAGCTGCAACTCATACAAACTTACCTCAGACCCCTAAACAATACATCCCTAAGTCCTACAACCCTACACGCGCGAATCACGTCAAACAGACCTGTAGCCACCACACTGCCTTGAGGGTCCCACAAAGCCCTATAAATCCTTAACCTCGGAACCCCAAACGTTTACAGTAAACCCCAAAATCCCCTAAACCCTAAACTCCAAACCATATAAACCCTTATAAACCCTAAACCCCAAACCATATAAACCCTAAACCCTAAACCCCAAACCATATCAACCCTAAACCCTGAACCCCAAGGCCCTAAGCCCCTAAAACCCCTAAACCCCTATGTCCCTAAACGCCAAGACCCCGAAACCCCCCCCAAGCCCGACGTCCCCACAACCTCAAAGCCCTTAAACCTCCTAAGCCCCTCTGTTCTAAACTCCAAAACCTCTAAACGCGCTGAACCGTAAGTCCTGCAACCCTGAAACCACCAGACCCCCCCAAACCTAAAGTCCCGCAACTCCAAAGCGCCTAAACTCCCTAAGCCCGAAGTCCCGAAACACCAGGTTTAGGGTTAGGGTTTAGGGTCTAGACCCTAAAGCCTTCGAAACCCTAAGCCCCGAAACCCCGTAGCAAAGCTGTGAGTCACGCGAGGATGAAGGCCGGGCCGCAGGCGGGAAACTCCAACGCTGGGGTGTCGAGCTCAGAGACGGAAACTGAGCTTTGGAGTACCATAACTTATTTCTTTTTTGGGACCTGTTACTTAAAGGGAACCATTATGAAATAAAAGTCTAATGTAGGAACCTGATTAAGAAACCCTGGCCCTATAACCCCAATATATTCGGATTCATATAAGGAACCCTAATAAAGGCCCAAGGTTTCTTAATCAGGTTCCTACATTATGCTTTTGTCTCCCTGGTTACCTCAAAGCCCAGACAGGCTGAAGGGTTTCTTTGGCGAAGGTGGGCATCATTTTACACTTAAGCCCAAGAAGGAATTTAAAAGTACAAAATCTGTAATTTAATCTTATCCCAGCAGTGAACTAGGTTTAGGGTTTTCCTGTGGTTTCTTGATGAGTCTTCAGATGTTGGGGGCTTGAGGTTATTTGAGGCTTTTCGGTTATCGCGCTGCGTAGTCATTTTCTTTTGGGCTGTGTCAGGGTTTGGCATTAATGGGGCTCAGGGATGATTCCGTGGGTCTAGAGTTGCTGATGTTCGAAGCTTAAAGCTCTAACAACACTTTACATGGTCAGTATAGAGGTAGGTATGATTGATGACGATGTCCTCTCCATGTCTTTGCTTCTTTAATTTTTTCATGATCGACTACACCAAACTGCTATTGTGATTATTAAAGCCCCCATATCCCATAGTACTTTCTCTCGCACGGCGCGGAAGGTGCTAACGGAAATGAGCAAAACATCCAACCCATTCGGGTTGGAATATGCCGGCATAGAAGCCGAAAAACGATTCGCCACCTGAACCATTGAACCATGCAATAAGAGCAGTGCAAGATTCCCACAGTGTCCATGCACCCATGAGGTTTATACTTGGTCCGTAAAGTGTCCACAGAAAACGTGCATGGACCCTTAGGCCCTTAATTTGAGCCCTCCACCTGAAACCCCAAACCCCTTGCTATATCAAACTCTTCAAGGGGTCTCTTCAAGGAACCTCTTCCGGGTTCCTTAAAGCGTTCCTTAAACAAATCCTTTAAGGGTCTCCTTGAAGGGCTCCTTTACAGAACCCTTCAAACCCTAAGCCCTAAACCTCAAACCCTAAACCTTTACAGAAGTTCGCGGAGCTCGACCTTCCCGGACTCTCAGGTCTTGAAGCTCAGGAGAAGTGGGGCGATGGTGACTGGGAGAAGTCCCCCTAACATGCTTACCTCTCGAGATGAGATCATGAGCGTTCTTGTATGGTTCCTATAAGAGTTCCTGCGAAGCTTTCTAACCCCAAGGGTCCAAGTACCCAATAATCATATACTCTCCAAAATCCTAACCTACATAACTACTATCCTAAAACCGAGTACCTCATTATTGGGTCCTTTGGACCCTTGGGGTAATAAGAGTTCCATCAAGGATTCATATGCGAGTTCCCTGAACGATTCCCAGCAGACTTTCCTTCAGGGTTCCTGTAAGAGTTTCTGTCTACGTTCCTAGCAAAGTTCCTTTAGGGTTTCTAGAAGGACAATCTAGGTATAAAGTATAAACTGATTGAAATTGCCTTTCTGATTTCGGTCTGTTTCGGGGCTTGAGCTTTGGGTACTCCGGTCGAGCCTGCTGCACGAAGTGTCGCATCAGCTGCATCCCAAGATCCTCACTCCCAGACCCCGAACGCACAGAGAAGCGCAAAATCCCAGAACTCAAGGTATCTGGAAGCTTCTCAGCTTGTGAAATCTGAGAGTATGCGCCAGGGACAAGGGGGGCATTGGCGTGACCGAGTACGTCGTGGCTGGGTTCCCAGAAATAAACCCCCCAGCCCCCCATGCAAGAGGGTTGGATGTGAGCATAACTCCCAGGGCCCAAAGCACCCAATAAGTAGCTACTTGGTTTCGGGTAGTAGTAATTCACCGTAGGTCAATAAAAATTAGGGCAATACATGATGATTATGTACTTTGACTTGCAGTCCTCGCTCCCTCTTTCTCCCTCTTTCTCTCTCCTTGTTTTTTGTTCTCTCTCTCTCTCTCTCTCGCTCTCTCTCGCTCTCTCTCGCTCTCTCTCTCTCTCTCTCTCTCTCCCTCTCTCTCTCTCTCTCTCCCTCTCTATCCACATCTCTTTCATTCTCAGCTCTTTCCAGTGGTGTGATTTGTACGGCACTGCATTGTTTCAACACGTGCTTGACAATGACAAAGCTCAGCAAAACCTTTGTTTAAACGGCAACTGCAAGATCTTCGTACCGTTTCGGGTTTGGGTTTCAGTGCTGAGAGTTTCATTCGTCGTTTGTCCTTCCTAGAACTACAGGGGATGGCAGCTCCCCAAAGCGATGACACCATTACAGCTAGCAGCTGCACTGGCACTGGAGTAACTGCTCGTCATTTTGATGGTGGAACAAGTAGTCAACATCGGAACACAAGAGTCTCAGAAGGGCACGCTAGCATGGGTCTGTCAGATTATGGTGAAGGTCTCTTGAGACAGGGATCGGCAGTTCGAGGAATACTCCATATCGTATGTCACAGGCTTGCTTGCAGCTCTCGGCCATTGGTTTGGTTCGTGTTGTTAAGTTTGTGTGTTTTCATTTGCAACATAGAGGCTCTGAGTGCTTGGTCATAATCTTCCTTTACAGCCCACGCATAGTTACAGTACAATCTTTCCCCGCAAGGCCCTGGTCTAGTTAGTGAAGCCCCTGTAGTAGGATCTTACGACCAGTTTGGGCTGTAAGGTCGGTCTTCGTGTCTTTGATAGCCCGACACCGGGTTAGAGGGGAGTTAAGGGTTTAGGTTCTATTGAGGCTTTGGGCCATCAACGAAACCCCTAAACCATGAATGAATGGAGTCTGAGGTCACACTCATGCTCAGCCATGCACTCAGTATTTCCGCCGTTCCCTCACTTTGGGGACATCAACGAAACTGTTGACAACAACAGCCACAGCAGCGGCAACAAGAGTTGCTAACACAGCATTGAATGCACAGAAGCTGTTCTGCCTAGTCTCTGTGTGTGTGTGTCACTAACCTGCTTACTTGCGCGAGTTTGCCTGTCGAGAGACATGCCAATGCATGTCCTTGGTTGTGTGGGAACAGAAGCTGAAGCCGTTGGCCTAAGGCCCAAGTACCCATCAAGTAGTGCTTCAATCTAGGATGATTAGCAGTAGTTGTGGGTTAGCGTTTTGGGGAGTGTGTTGTAATTAGTTTCATGTCCTTGAACCCTTGGAGTTCTGAGTGTGCTGAAATAACGCAGGGTGGATTTCTAACTCACAGCACCTACATTCCAAGCCGCAAACTTAACATATGGGCCTAAACAATTACCAACACTATGTTGAGGGCTCCTTATTCTACTTATAGTACAATATATACCCCAAACCCATTTCTAACTATTCAGGTCCCAAACTTACACAAGGCCAAGAGTTCAGGTCCTATAAGTTGGGAGCCGCAGGCCTCGCAGATGCAGATCTGCCTTATCAAAACTGTTCCATCCTGAGGCCTTCCAGCTAAAGCGAACCCAATACTGGGTTCTTGCTAAGGAGTGTCAATGTACTATAGGGGTCTTAATAATTACCAATGCGATATGGGGGCTCCTTATTCTAAAAATAGTATAATGGGCGCCAAAACCATATTCTAATTAGTACGGCCTCTATATTACCGGGTTCTTGCGAAGGAGCGTATTTTGAGTTACATTAACGAGGAGACTTTGTGGTTGCCCCAAGACCTAAACCCAAGCCCTCAACCCTACCTGAACCCCAACAGTATGAAACATAATGGCCTTCCATGTGTGTTGGGCCAGTAGTTCGCATACTTTTTGCGGGTTTAGGCAACCCCACGACCTAAACCCAAACCCTCAAGACAGGAAACCCAGGCCCAAACAAAGCGTTCTGCCTCGAGGTTGCTACGGGGCTGTGCTGGGCGACGAGAAGGATGCCAAGGAGCGGCACAGTGGGCTTAGGGTTTAGGGGTTTAGGGTTTAGGGAACACCAAGAAACAGAAGAAGAAGGATAATAATCACAACCAGCAAAACAACAACAACAACAACTACAACTACAACAACAACTACTACTACTACTACTAACAGCATAAGAAAAGTAACAAAAAGGTTAACCACGGGGAGCCCAGGTGCCTTCGTAAGGGAAGGGTTACGAAGAAGGCTTGAGGGTTTAAGATCAGGGTCTATGCTAGGCCCGGCAAGGTCGGAGGTTGAAGGTTATGGTTTCAGGTTCAGGGAGGGGCTGCAAAGGCCGAGACACCCACAGGCCCAACGCCCGAAACAACCACTAACTCCGTCTAAGGCAGAAGCCCATCACTTAACATGAAGCCATACAAAGCAACCCTCATGGAGCTTCCGACCTCATAAGTCAAGCCTCAACGCCCGCTAAGCCGAAAGCTTAAAAGCCACAAGCCTCAACCTACTTGCAGACCCTATAGAGCACAACCTAAACTCCTAAACCCCGAACCCCTAAACCCAAACCCCTAAACCCTAAACCCTCAACCCTCAAAACCCTAAACCCTAAACCCTAAACCCATCCCCTGGACCTTGAGCCCTGAGACCCTGGCATAAGCTTTGTAGTAACATTTTAAGAAACCGTAAAGGAGCCCTTCAAGCAATCCTATTCTAACGGCTAACGCCCCTATTATGAGCCCTTAAACCCCTGAACCCTGAACCCTTTTTTCTAAACCCCGAAACCCAAATCCCTAAAGCCCTAAACCCTAAACCTCTAAACCCCTAAACCCCTAAACCCCTAAATCCTAAACCCAAATCCCTAAACCCTTAAGCCCTAAACCCCTAAACCCTAAACCATTAGAGAGAGGCCCCCTGAGCCCGAAACCTCGTCGGATGCCGCAGATCCGCAGCGTGGGCGATGTGAAAAAGATCCTGGGCGCTGTCAGCGAAGTGCAGGCCGTGGGTTCCATGTGGGTAGTCCTCTAAATTCCCAGACCCCCGGGAGGATCTAGAAAGTAGATCCCCTCATTTGGGGCCCTATACTACTAAGGGTACTTTATAGGAACCCTCATTAAGGGATCTGCTTTTTGGATCCTCCCGGGGGTCTGGGTTAGGGTCCCTTTTGGGATCCTCTTTATAAGGGTGCCGTACTATATTGGGGACCTAAAAAGGGACCCATGCTTCTTTTCGTTACAGAAGAGGGCCTACTGTAGGGTTTAGGATTTAGGGGATTTATTGTTAAGGGTTTAGGATTTGGGGCTTTGGGTTTAGAGCTTTAGGAGCTTAAGGTTTAGGATTTAGGGTGTGGGAACAAGGATTTAGGGTTTGGGGCTTAGGGTTCAGTTAGCATGTTTGCGGTGTAGGGTTTGTAGCTTTGTGGGGTGTGTAATGGTCTTTATAGGGTTTGTTTGGGGGGTTTATGCTTCAAGGCATCGATGTTCCAATTGTTTAGGAGTTTAGGGCATTGGGTTGCCGAGGCGTTACACCCAGAGGGTTTCCCTTATTAGCTTCGGGTTAAGTTCTTGATTCGTGGCTTCGGGGTGACACCCAAACCCTATAAACGTTTTTAATTTTTGTCTTGTGGATTCCATGCAAAAGCCTTTCTCCCTAAGCCCTAAACCGAGGACCTTCACTGGGTTCTATGGTTTTTGTAGAATGGTACAAAGGTTACACACTTAGTAGCTGAGTGGATACACTTTACACGTTTGGGGATAATAGTACCCACTATAAAACTGAAAGTGTAAACTGTTTTTGGGGCTTATGAACTCAGCAACAGAGGTACAAAGGTTACACAGGAGAAGCAATTCGCGAAACCTCCGTCGGAGGTGAGAGGATCCAGGATTTAAGGATTCAGGGCTTGAGGCATTTTAGTGTTAGAGTTTAGGGGTTTAGGGTTTAGGGTTTAGGGGTTTAGGGGTTTAGGGGTTTAGGGTTTAGGGTTTAGGGGTTTAGGGTTTAGGGTTGAGGGGTTTCATGTAACCCTTCATTTTCTGGGGGGCACTATAGTCCCTTTGCAATGCCAATATACTCCCAAAGGTTAACCTTTAGTTCCCAAGGATACTGGAGAAGTAGGTCTTGAGTTTCCACTGCAAGAGGCGGACGAGCTTCTGCAGCTCGACGTCCAGTGGATCCCGGAGGCACACGTGCTTCCGCCCCACACCCAAGCACCCCAAAGCCCTAAACCCCTAAGCCCTAAACCCCTAAGCCCTAAACCCTAAACCCCTAAACCCTAAACCCCTAAACCCCTAAACCCCTAAACCCCTAAACCCTAAACCCCTAAACCCCTAAACCCCTAAACCCTAAACCCCTAACCCCTAAACCCTAAACCCTAAACCCTAAACCCCCAACCCCTAAACCCTAAACCCTAAAGTCTCGTAGAGCCCGAGAGCCGTGAGACTCCTAACCTCCCAGAACCTTACAACCTTAGTAGCTGAGAAGATACACTTTTTGGGGATAATAGTACCCACTATAAAACTGAAAGTGTACACTTTTTGGGGATAATAGTACCCACTATAAAACTGAAAGTGTACACTTTTGGGGATAATAGTACCCACTATAAAACTGAAAGTGTAAGCTTTTTGGGGCTTATGAACTCAGCAACTAAGCAACTATTCAGCTCTAAACCGCCCAGATCCTAGGCAAAATATGGGTCGGAATAGTGAGCAACTGCCCCAAGTGAAGACCGATTAAGGTCTGTAGGGTTCAATGCTCTCGGGCGGTTTGGGGCTTGGGGGCTTTTCGGGTCGCTGGGGGTTTGGGGATTGGGGATCGACACTTCTAGGGTTTGGGGTTTATAGAGGTTACCTTAACCCAGAATAACCTACTTTTTTAAGGTGTCGGATTTAGGGTAGTGTTGTGGTGTAGGGTGTAGCGTTTAGGCTTCTGGGCGGCCTTAGTGCCCTAAGCGTGGCTTGCCAGAATGATTCATCCTGTCATGGAAGACAGGGCCCCCAAAACAAAAAAAATCATGCGGCTCTCTAGTACGTGCTGTGGATTTGCCGTGTCAAAAACGTGCCTTTCTTGGACCCCCCTGCAAGGCCAAAGTATACAATTCAAGGATGGGCCCCTGCGGAGAGGTTCTCGACCAAACTCGAGAAGATTTGGGTAATTCTCTAAATCAGGGTCCCTGTTTGGAACCCCAAAATAATACATAAAAGGGACCTGAAAGAACCCTAGTTTATAGAACTACCCATATGTACCCAGACCCTTTTCAGCCCCTGAACTCGGAACTCCGTCTGCCTTGAGTTTCCGGGCCCAAGCCCTCCACGCATCCTACAGCAAGCCCTAAAAGCCTGAAAGCGCTGAAGCCAAAACTCTCAACCGGATCTCACGTAATAAGAACACTTTTGCGTTTCTCTTTTTCTTTGTTTTGTGCAAAAACCCAATCCGCAGTATAAGTTTAGTACAATATCCCTCGAATGCCCGTTCTCAAGTTAAGGCCCCTATATTAATCAGGAGGAGGGCGACTCGCTTTCCGCCATGGAGGCAAAGCCTGTCCTCGATGTTGGTCACGGTCAGGACCGTTAACACGTTATTACGGCTGAGGGTTCGGGGTTCATACGGGTGTGATAGGCGTTTTCAGGTTTGTCGGGGGTTCTTAAAGGTATAGTTCTGTCTTGTTCCCCTATGTTCACGTCCTCACAGGGTTCTGAAACAAAGCCCAACTAAGCTCAGCAGTCACGCGGCCCAGATGCGCATGGAATGTGAAGCAGAGGTCCGGACGGGCTCCACCTCAATGTTGTACTACAGGTATCGATGTGGGATATTCTCCCCCTGTTGTTGAATGCAGAGCCCTACATATATTTAATTTTGGGGACTGATCAATTCGACACCTAGTTTAATAATGGCTTACACGGGACATCGGTGTGCAAGTCTGCGACGGTTCAGCGTGTTATGTTGGTCTTCTTGTTGCTTTTTTTTTTGGGGGGGGGGAGGGTTGGAGTGTCAGCATCCTGGTCGTGGGGTTGCTATTACTCTTACCATTACACTTTTCTTATTCCTAGTACCATCCTAGTAGCCTTGCTGCTACTATTCAATTCCTATTGCTAGCCGGTTACTATGACTGTTACCATTGAAGGTTCGCAGTGTCAGTGTTCTTTCTTTTGAAGTGTTGTTCGGGCTTGAGGGCTTTGGGATGCTCGAGGGTTCAAGATCAGATCAGAAGTTCATCTTTGCTGCCTTTCAGGCCAAAAATTTGCCTCTTAAGTGCTTGGAGCTTTTGGGGTTCTGATGGGTAGTTCTCCAAACTAGGCTTCCCCTTTTGGCACCCCTACAACAAGGACCTAAACGAGACCCCAGTTTAGGGAACTACTCTGATAGCTGATGGTTTGCGCTCCCAGGAACTGTTAGTTCGACTCAGAGAGCCCCGTACCCCGGCATATGGATAGGTCTTGAGCCATCGCTACCCAGAGGCCCCATAGTAGTTCCTTTTGGGGGTTCATATATAGAATCCTATAAGGTAACCGGCCTCTGGGTAAATGCATAATGCAGGCAAATTTCCCTTTCCAAGATCCCGACGATTACGCATGGAGGGAGCTCGTTAATCAGGGATCTACATTGTCCCCTGAACCCTAAACCCCTAAACCCCTAACGCCCTAAAACCCTCAAACCCTAAGACCCTAAAACCCTAAAACACTAAACCCTAAAACCCTAAAACCCTAAACCCTAAACCCTGTGAACCTTAAACCCTAAACCCTAAACCCTGTAAGCCTGAAACCGTGTGGAGCTCCTTGAGCCAAAAGCTGCTGGAGCCGTAGACCCAGACCGCCGGGAGGATCTAGAAAGTAGATCTTAGGGTTTAGGGTTTAGGGGTTTAGGGTTTAGGGTTTAGGGGTTTAGGGTTTAGGGTTCCCTCATTTGGGGCCCTATACTACTAAGGGTACTTTATAGGAACCCTCATTAAGGGATCTACTTTTTGGATCCTCCCGGGGGTCTGGGGACACGAAGCATCTCTACCGAGTCGCAGGTTACCATGAAGTTTCCTGAGCTCGTGATGATTTAGGACCGTAGAGTTAGGGTTTAGGATTTGGGGTTAAGGGTTAAGGGTTTAGGGTTTAGGGTTGCGGTAGGATTTGGTATGATTGGTTGAAGCGTCTACTATGACTGCTATGGGCGCTTCTGCTAGTGCCGTTTGTACGGTAGCAGTCGTCCCCGAGTGCCAAGTTTCAGCACAGCTTCAGTCCTCGAAGGTTCGTGTGTGTCCATCATTAATTCAGTTGCCATGTAATGTAGGAACCTAATTAAGAAACCCTGGCCCTATAACCCCCAATATATTGGGATTCATATACGGAACCCTAATAATGGCCCAAGGTTTCTTAATCAGGTTCCTACATTAAGGATTTGTCTCTGCCGCGTCGGGAGGCATCATGTCGTGCTAATGAGACTCTAGGCCCCGAAGGGTCCAAGTACAAGAACGGAATGTAAAAGCACCAGTAAGTTTTCAAATCTATGTATGGTTTAGGGTTTTTTGTCACATAAATATGCCAGAACAACCCTCCTCTCTTCCAAAGAGTCTTGTTCGAATGATTAAAGCCCTGATTTGGCAGGCAGAATCATGTCATTACATTCCTATAGCTTCTTCTCTACGGCTTGCCGGCATCACCCCCGTTGCCATCGCAATAGTCCTAAGCATCGCAACAGCGCATTACTTTTTACGACTGGTTATGGGATACAAGTATCTCAGATATCTCGACTAGGCAGGGGCTCCACGTGCAGCCCATGATGTACGAATTTTTGACCCTTTGGGAGACTTTTGAGTGTAGAGTTTCCAGAACCCTCATCCCCGACCCCTTTCGCAGAAGGGCCTACGATTCATTTCAGGGTTTAGGGTTCAGAAGTTGAAAAGAGCGGGAACCAGTTTTCACCCAAAGCCCGACACCGATCAGGATACAGGACGCCGGTCTAGAGGTGTTGCCAGTCTACAGTACAAAACCCTAAACCCTAAACTTGGTATCGTGTCATTCTCGTCAAAGGATGCTGAATCCTAAGCCCTAAGTGTGTCTAACTGACACTAGCAGGGCCATGCCACAGAGGCATACCCAGAAATGTTCCAGTTCAAGGTTGCTAGATGCTTTTGAGGTTCAGGGTTTTGGGGGTTAAGTTACCCTAAACCCTAAACCCTAAACTCCGTAAACTCTAAACCCAGGTCATTGCATCGAGGTTTGACGCCGGGAAGTTTCCGAGGATAGACCCGGCCCTCAGCTCCACACCGTTAGCCGCTTCGCCCCAAGAGGATTTAGGATTTAGGGTTTAGGATTTAGGGTTTATGGTTTAGGATTTAGGATTTAGGGTTTATAGCCTTAATACAGGGTGGTTCCTTAACCTCCCCCAAACACCTATCTTTCGGAGGACTTAGGCTTTGGGGTTGGAGGCAGGATTTAGGGTTTCGCAGATTCGCAGACAAGCCTTACAAACCTCTAACCTCCAACAAGTGTAGCCTAAAGGTCCGGTACCTGCTCCAGCAATCCTACTTGGGAATCCAACAACTGGGGGTTTAGGGTTTAGGGTTGAGGGCTTAGGGGTTTAGGGATTTAGGGGTTTAGGGTTTGGGGATACAGGTAATCATTGCAGATTTCTGGGTGAGTCTGATTAGCCGGACCCTCGTTTTGGATTGTCGTAGACGCCCCCGAACTGGGACACCCGCCCAGTTGAGTCTTGAGCCACTCCCGCGCAGGGTGTTGGAATCTATACTTTCTATCTGTAGTGCTTCTGCGGCATTGCTTAAAACGGACATCTGCGGAGCACAGAGGAGCTGAAACCGACTGAAACCGTCGTAGTTCAGGGGCGTGGCATTGAACCACATGCTTTTGCAAAGGGGGTGCGGTCTGCAAGCGTGATAATTTGTAAAACGGGGTTTGGAAATTAGTATCACTCTTCCCAAGGCATCATTTTTGCACTTACAGTCATCACATCCTCCCAAGCCTTGTTCTAGTTATTGAACCCCGGTAGGGTATTGCTTGGTTATAAGAACTTCATCGTCATGACTTTTCTTCTGTCCGCAGCACTTCCCCATATCGTTGTGTTGTTATCCTTAGTCATTGATATCCACATGCCTAAAGCATCGAGTTGAGAAGTACCCCACATGTTCTTGTCTGTGAGATCCCACGCGCACGGAACTTGAAGAACTTGAAGACAGTGCCTGTGCTCGGTATCGCAAGGCTTATGCTGGAAGGCATCTCTCAGGGTGTTTCCCCGTTTAAGCCCTAAACATCCCTCAGCCCTAACCCCAAGGCCTAAAGCCCTAAGCCCGAAGCCGTTTGGGGGTCAGGCTTTTTTTTTGAAAGGGCTCAGGGTTTGGGGTGTCCAGGGGCCTGAGGATTCGGGTTTACGGTTTAAGTGTTTTGGTTCAAAACCCCTAAGCCCTAAACCCTAAAACCCTAAAACCCTAAACCTTAAACCCTAAACCCTAACACCCTAACACCCTAACACCCGAAACCCCTAAACCCTAAAACCCTAAACCCCTAAACCCTAAACCCTAGGGTTTAGGTTTCGGGGGTTTAGGGTGTTGGGGCCTGAGGGTTCGATGTTTGCAATGGGGTTTTTGATGAGTCTGAACCCTAAACCCTAATGGGAGTTTCCGAAAATAGGGGACCCCAAAATAGTCGGATCCTGATCACAAGGACCCCAAAATAAGGTGCCCCTAATTTCCGGAAACTCTAAACCCTAAACCCTTTATAGAACCCTTATAGATCCCTTAAAGGAACCCTTAAAGGATCCCCTTTAAACGTACCCCTAATTTTCGGAAACATGTGGGAACTTGAAACCTGGAACCCAGGAGGCCGAACTGAACCCATCACGCCAGCCCGGTTTAGGGCTTAGGGTTTAGGGTTTAGGATATAGAACTTACAATGGTGCATACATAGATGTCGGACTTGGGATATAGAGTTCATACTGTGTGGGGTTGAGGCTTCATGTTCCGGATATGTTGCCGCTTTTGCGCATGCTATGGCTCCAGTCACCCTCTTCGGGCGGCTGCGGTTCACAATCTAAATGACCCCTACCGACAATGCATGCTACGGGGACCCTAAACCCTAAACCCTAAACGTAGCGAATCAGTACAACCTTCGCTCACAGACGACTGTGAATCCCCTTTATCAGCAGCATGGGATGTATGCAGCTCTTTAGCTTTTACGTACTCCCCAACACTCTAAAACAGCCACCCCTCTGAGCCTTTACCCAATCAACCCCGTTGTCAAGTCGCAGGGTAACAACCTCCCGAAACTCCGGGCGTTCGTAGTCATGCCAAGTTCTGTTCTTTAAGGGGCCCCCGAAATAGTACCTTAAATCGTAGGATCCTGATGATAAGGACGCCAAAATAAGGTGACCCTACGCCTAAGTTTAAGCCTTTGCTTTTCAAGAAAAATGCCGCAGCCTCAAGCAATGGCCAGAGCTCCGGCCGGTCGGACGGTGAAAGACCAGGCCGCGGGGATTGTTTTTTTTTTTTTTTTTGGGGNGTGTGGAGCATGACTGTTCTCGGAAAATGGCTGCGCAGCAAGGGAGTGCCGGAGCTCGGTGCGGTGGGAGGGGGTGGTGGCCGGGCGGGGGGTTGTTTTTTTTTTTTTTTTTGGGGGGGGGGGTTTGCGGTTTAGGGTTTAGGGGGGCTTTGGTTTTAGCTTTTTGGTTTGGGTTGTTTCACTGTGTTTTGTTCGGGCTTAGGTTTGAGGGTTTTGATGTTGGTTGCTTCATCGTTTGTTTGTTTGTCTTGTGGTTTGGGGAGGGTTTAGGATCCAGGGCGTGGGGTTTGAGGAGGAGTTTATGTAAGGGTTAGGTTTGAGGGCTTCTGGACATAATTGGTTGGGGTTGGGGATTTCTCTCGTGCTTGAAAGGTTTAGGCTGGGTTTAGGATGTATAAGGGTTTAACTATTGACCCCTAGTTGCAGTATGTTGTCCTTGTTGATCACTGTTATGGTTTCGAAGAACCCTTAAACAAATAAGCAACAAGGCAACACACACACACACACACACACACACGCACAGAAGGAGCTACACGGGGCCACATCGGAGATCGTGGGTATGAATGTGAAGGAGCCTGAGGATTCTTCGCAAAATGTCTAAGGTTTAGGGTTTGGGGTTTAGGGTTTAGCGGGTCTAACATGTATAAGGGTTCCGGGGTGTTGGGACGCCAGACTCAGCATCTAAGCCTTGGAAACGAAAAACAAGGAAGCTGGCAATGGTTCAGTTTAAGGCTAAGCGGGCTTTGTAGGTCTCGGGCTTAGGCCCAGGAGAGTGTGGGTTCAGGGTTTAGGCGCTCTTTTACTTGCTTCCTTAAAGGGGCAGGCCAGCCAGAAGGGGTTAATGTAGATAATAGGGTCACTGTCGTGTTTATCCGTTTAAATCAAATAAACTGTTCAACGCCAGGAACTACCATAGAGCCCGGAGGTTCCAAGTGCTCAACATGACAAAGCGCATACTTGAGAGGCCGATCTCTATCTGCAGCCAGGTGTAATTTGGTCCCAAGCATATTCTCATCCGGTGGCTTGGCCCCTGAGGGTACACCCTAAAACTTAAAGCCTTCACTCAAAAACCTCAACCCTGGCCCGCCTCCGTCTTACGTCTAGCGACCTTGTCCTGCATCGCAACGGTGCGGTGGTCTGTGGAATGTGCCATGGGGAGAGCTGCGCCGGTTCCGCTATACGACGCCAACGGCCTCCAGCAGATGCTGTTCAGGTTGACCCTAGACCGTAAGCCCTAAACCGTAAACCATAAACCTCTAAACCCTAAACCCCTAAACCCTAATCCCCTAGATCCTAAACCTAAACCCTGCCAGTTCAGGCTTTGCCGGTCCCCTCTCCGCAGGGCCCTGCTGCAGCCGCATCACGAAGACAACGCAGGAGTTAAGAAATATTGACCCCTTAGCACCTAGTAGTGGTGTAGTATAAGTCATAGCTTCCATGGGTGCCTAGGCTAGTGCGCGTGTGCCGTCTTTGCATCTGCGTTTCAGTGCAAGGCATCATTCATCAAAAAGACAGCTTGTGGCAGGGTTCAACCGCGTGGGCGTGTGAGGCTCTCTTAACTGATTATCAGCCGTCTAATGTAGGAACCTGATTAAGAAACCCTGGGACTATAACCCCAAAATAGTGGGATTCATATATAGAGCCCTAATAAAGGCCCAAGGTTTCTTAATCAGGTTCCTACATTAGCGCCCAACCAAGCCTCTGAACCCCAAACCTTGAATCCTAAATTCTGACTCCTAGACCACGAATGCTCAACCACGGCCCTAAACCTTGGACTCTTTATCTTGACCCTTGCAACCTGAAATCATTACGTGCCGGTGCATCGAACTTTCAGGTGGCCGCCATCTTAGACGGCCTCAAGCTGGATCACGACTTCTTCGTAGACAAGCCACCTGGCTAGGATGATGTAGACTTAGAGGTGAATGTATGTACGGCTCTGACTGAGTTTTAGGGTTGAGGACTTACCAGCAATCCCTCCCCTCCCCCGTGAGCATACAGGCTAGCATATGGTAGTGGGGTCTAGGTAAAGTTACGGGTTAAGATCCAGGTTTTGAAGCCTTAAGTTTCCCTGGACGCTATAAGCCCTACACCAGGTTTAGGTGGGGCTTTTAGAGTTTCAGGAAATAGGCAACCTACTTGTATGCAGGATTCACATGTATGCAGACTCTGACAGCTGTGCCTCGTTTTTAACGACGCAACATGTCGGGTTCTTGTCCGAGGGTTTCAAGCTTAAAGTCTTACGGCTTTCTTGCTTATCAGGATTGAGCGTTTAGACCCGCATGCCTGGTGTTCAAAGGTTTGTGTGTATTCTATGTTCAAATAGGATCCTATAAGGTAACCCCGAAAAACGAACTACAACGGAGATTATAGGTAGGGCTTACTATTGGGATGAACTTCAGGGGGCGTTCACTGAGTGTGCATGGGAGTTAGGGTGAACCTGGTTCAGGGCAAGGCAGGCAGAAGGCTTGCAGCAGGGTTTTGGGGTTTGGGGTTCGGGGTTCAGGGTTAATTCGGGTTCAGGGTTTAGGGTATGGAGCGCCTGAATCCGAAACCCCAAACCGCAAATCCTAAACCCAAGCCAGAGACTTCCTACACGCAACGGATGCTTGCACGAAGTTCCGCACCCTATGGGTCCTCGTAGTCAGGCAGTATTACTTGGAGCATTTCAGAGTTAACTTCAACATGAAAAGTTTCGAGTTGTGTACTTGTACCCTTAGGTCAGCCCCCCAGGCTTCAATTGGCAAGGCTCTGCTTTGTAGCATCGCTCTTCGGGCTAACGAGTTTTTTTTTGGGGGTTTAGCGGCCCCATACAGAGAACAAAGCAAGATGCGAAGCTACGTGTAAGGATCTAGGAATCCAGGCAGCCACTCTAGAAGCTAGTTCCCTACCTGGGATGTCCGGGACCAGGTTAGGTGCAGGTTTGGGACGAGGGCCTGTAATGCTCTACGGAATGAGGTATTGCTTGTGGTTTCAGTTGTTAAGATGAAGAGCTTGCAGCGCCTGTAGGGTATTGTCTAGTTCAGCTTAGGGTTTAGAGTTTTCGGGTTTAGGGGTGTTGGGCTTACTAAGCTTTAAACGGTTTGCGGCTTAGGGTTCGCGGGTCTTGGCTTCAGGGCTCGTTTTTTCATAGCGAGCTGGAGAACAGTAAAGAATGCACTAGTTAAACCCTTATGGGTTTAGGGTTTAGGGTTAGCATCGCCATGGGCTTTGAAGACTCCGCGCAGACTCCGAAGCCGTCGGCTTGACATCTTCAAGCAATACAAGCTTGTCCCCAAACCCAGCCTCAAGCCCAATACCTGGACGAAAACCCCTAAACCCTAAACCGGAAAGCCCCAACACCCTTGCTTTTCAGCCCCTATTGCAGAATTTCTCCACTGGGTTCCAAAGCCCCTGCTAGTTCAGTTCCTATACAAGTATATCGTATATATAGGTCATACCCCGAACCAGAATCCAAGTTTTAAGACCGCTTTACTGACCTTTTAGAAAGACGTTGAAACCCAAACAATCGAAAATTGCGCTCGGGCTCGAAAGCGATGGCGGCGAATCGCTTGGAGCCGTTTGCTCAGCTTACGAGGCCACAAGACTTCGCATTCTGACTATTAAGGTATACTTAGTAGTAGAGTAGGTAACCTGTAACCTTTTTGGGGGTACTACAATCCCGTTGTAATCCCAACATACTCCCAAAGGTTAACATTTAGTTCCCAAGGATACTGGACAAGTAGGTATATTATATTATCTATTGACGGTACGGGGGGGGCTCTACTCGGTAAGACTGGCAGCACTAACGCAAGATAAATCGTTCATTGGTTAGTAGCAACAACAGTGGTAGTAATAGTAGCAACACGAAGAATTTTCTAAACATTTACTGACGACTACAGTAACAAAAAGAAGCATCGAGGTTCGCCAATAAGAAGAACACGACATGTTGCCTTGCTGACAAAGCTCATTTAGCAACTTTACCTCTATAGCTGACTGTCGGGGCTTTCGGCCTGCTTTGCAGCTTAGGTCCAGGGTCGGGTTCCTGCAGGGCTAATTGAACTCCGAAGTGCCCCGAAACTTTGACAATCCCAACTGTTACCGTGACGAAGTTCTACCCGACCAGTAAGGGCCCTAGACTCTGAACCCTTCCACCCTAAGTATTTATGTTGCGGGTCCAGCTATTCAGCAATATTAGCGCATTATAGTTTCAAGTTTCTACATTACCTCTATCAAAACTTAGTCACTAGTGCTGCCTGCTGTTCTGTGCTGGGCATGTTGAGCGTGCTACGAGACATTAGTGAAATGGTTTGCTGCAGCTGTCTCTATTGAACGATGATTGCGATTGGTCTGGTCGGATCTTCGCTCAATACCATTGCACCCTCAACCTGAGACATGCAACCATAAAGCTTGCTCTGCGACCTATGAACTTAATCGTATAAACCCGATTACAGAAGCCTGAATAGTAGTACTGTGTTTGAAGGCTCCTTCTGTAATCATCCCAGAATCAGCACAAAAACCAGCCTTATGACAACTATTGAGGACACCATACTGCACCCTTATAGTAACCAGCCCTTAGAGTACTCCGTGTAAGGTCTATTTCAAAGGAACCCACTCCTGATTATCAGGGCCCTTATACTAAACCCTTGCAACAACCCTAATAGACGCTTTAAAAGGAACCCTAGTCTAGTGTTGAGGCCGCTAGGCTAAGTAGCCCTTTAGACGCAAGTGTTAAGGCCCCTCTATCCCCCAAACCCTCAACCCCTAAAGCCCTGTTTTACCCAGAGGGTCCCACATACACTACCATTATGGAATTAGGTCCCCAAACCAAAATAGGGATGGTTTTTTTGGGGCCTAATTCCATAGTTAGGGTATATGGACCCTCTGGGTTATATTACCTCTATGAAACCCCCTGAAAGCTGTTTCACCTCTTGTAAAACCCTAAACCCTAAACCCTAAAACCCTAAACCCACAACGCTAAACTCTACGCCCTAAACCCTAAGCCCTAAGTCCTAAGCCCTAAACCCTAAACCCATGTAACCTCTAGTGAAGCCCTGGCCAGGCTCACAGTCTCCGAGGCAGCACCTCATGTTCTCCATGTGGAGTTGCAAAGGCCGCAGTGGCTGGGCTGAGGGCTTTGGGGTTTAGGGTTGTAGAGCTTCGGGGGCCCGGGGTTTAGAGTATAGGGTTGTGGAGCTTCGGGGTCTAGGGGTTTTAGGGTTATAGAGCTTTGGGGGTTTAACGTTTGTAGAGCTGGGAGGCTCTAGGGTGTTGGGTTGTAGAGCTTTGGGGGTTTAGGGTTTAGGGTTGTAGAGCTTTGGGGTTCAGGGTAGATATAACTTGTGATTCCCTCGAAAAATCTGAGGAACTGTCGGGTTTAGGGTTAAAGAGTTTTGATTTTGACAACTCACGTGTTGGTCGCTCTCTTAGTCTTTTACGGCAGCACAAACTTCTCCATTCACGTTCCATCCCTTCAAAACACCTCTCACGCGAGTGCATAGTCAACGCGCCGCCAGCTTTTTCATATATCCGTTCGAAGTTCGTTCCAAACCAATGGAAACTTTTGCACAAACACTAATCTACGCAGCGGCTGAATGAAGAACTTGACATCCCTGTTTCCCTAAAGACAGGCTCACCCTAAAACTTTGAAACCTAAGCCGGAACTTCTACTTCTACCTACCTGGACCCTGAAAAACTTGCTTTTGTAAGGCCTTGTCCTTGTACAAAGACATCATCTTAGTAGCTGGGTAGGTAACCTTTAACCTTTTGGGGCTTATATAATCCTACCATAGTTGAAAGGTTAACCTTTCTTGGGCTAAGGTATTCAGCCCCTAGGTCATAATAAGACACGCCAAACCGGTCGTTATCTGGGGTGCAGGTAAACCCTTTACCCTATAGCCCTGGTTTAGCAAGGAAACTCAATGCGCTGGATATGGTCTTCTGGGAGGTCGGGGTGCTGTTGTTTGCTCGACCGTGCTGGATTTAGGGGTCAGGTAGGGTTTAGGGCTTAGGGCTGAAACCTGGGGGTGCTGGCTTTAAGGACCGGGGTAGGGTGTAATACTGCTGAGGAGGTTTGCTCTGGCATCGAAAGCTTCGCATCTAAACGATCCTGCTGCTGCGACCCTGACAGTTTCAGGCTTGGGTTCTGGCGTACCAGACTTGATTACGTTTTTTTGGACCTGGTCCTTAGCGGAGCCATGATGAAGCAGAATTAACAGCTTTTACTTTTCTCCCTGGTTACTTCAACATCCAGTTGAGGTCTGAATTCTTTGGTTTGCGGCTTCAGGGTTGAGGTACGGTGCCTGGTGGCGTATTCCGTGCTGGGTCGGATGCTATAGATGGATTTGAGGTTTAGAGTTGTGATTCCGATGATGCTCACACTTGCAAGATCGAAAAGTAAGGTTGTTTGTGGATGGAAAAACCTGAGTTCCGTTTTGAAATGCTTGCAGCCGCCGCTTGCGACCCCTACACTGTCATTTCTAAAGTCGCGTCAAGACCAAGCAGGAGATTCGCACCTGCTTCGAAGCGATAGCTCTGGATGTGGACACTCGGGTGGTCCTCTTGTCAGGCGCGCGGTAATATCGGGGTCTTAATCATTAGAGTAGGGTTTTGGGGCCCAATATACTATATACTTACAATAAGGAACCTCCAAATGGTATGGGTTATTATTGCACATTTGTAGATTATACCCTCCAAAATCCCAAACATGCTGAACTCGAAAGCCAAAATCCCAAACTCTGAGCCGGAGAACTTGGTTGTAGTAGCGAAAGATGTTTTTCTTGAGGCTTGAACAAGAACCAATGCTATTCCGTAAGAGTTCCTTATGGGGTTGTAGTAGGATACTTCCCCGAAGCCCAATTTTAATTAGTAGGCCCCTATGTCAGGTTTCTGCCACCAGAACCCAAACCTTCAAGGCAGCCACAAGTTTAGACCTTCTAGGGTTCAGTGTAGTGAGTTTAAAGCAGGACTGGGTAAGGAGGTTACAAGTATAAGAAAGTATAAGTAGCATTCTTATAAGTACCCTAAGTAACGTAATTCCTTTTCCCTGAACCCTAAAAACCCCAAAAGCTTTAAACCTCGGGAAGCAAACTCCAAAACCCTAGAACCTTAAAGCCCAAAGCCCCAAGCCCGACAAATCCGAAACCTTTTCTTTTCAGAGACTTCGCGAGGAGCGGGTCGATGCTTCTGCGCTGGGCTTGATCTGGGTGCGGCCATGGCCATGTTCGGCGGCAGCTCTGGTACCGGACAGGCTGGGTTCAGGGTTCAGCGTTCAGGGTTTGAGGGTTTAGAGTTCTAGTGTTAAGGGCTAAGGGTTTACGGATTCAGGTTGTGCTTTAGTTCTCTAACCCTACCCGGCCCTACCCTGGAAGCCAAATTACCTGCATAGTGGTCTACTGGGTGATGCGAGTTGTGGGTAATATACTGCTTGACGTCAGGTTTAGGTAACGGTCACGCGCTACATGGGCATAGCCCTTCACAACCTAAACTAGGTATCGGTTTGGTATCGTTTTTAATTTCCCTGTTTGGGGACTGTTGAAATCGCACCTAGTTTAGAGCTTTACGAGGCAGTGAGCCGCACGGAGACTCAGCGTTACTGTAGACAAGTATGCCTTTCCCTGATCATCCTTTGAAGCCTTAGACAGGGTCAGTTGCATACGCTTTTCCATTCAACATTGATAGAACGCATGCGTACAGGGTTGCCCGAAGACCCCTTACACAATAAACTGCCCTAAACCTACGCCCCGAATCCCGGTTATCACATTTGAACTCTTCTAGAATTCAGCATCCTTTCTGAAAGCCTTTGATGTCCACAGTTGAAAGCTCCCTGAAACACACCCAACGCCCGAACCCTCCCTAAATCCTGAACCCTTCTGAAAGCTCTGGAGGCCGACTCGGATGTGGCGCGAAAGGCGCTGCGAGTGCGCGCTATGGGCAAGGCTCCAGCCCTGTTTCTTTTTGCAAGTAGGGTGTGGGGTTTAGGGTTAAGCCCTAACTGCTTTTGGCTTGGGGTGGGGTGATGAAGTTTGGGTTTAGATTGGCGTTTAGGGTCTAGCTTTGGGGTTTAGGATTTTGGGGGCTGAGGTCTTTTGATTTACTGTAGGGGCCTAAATAATTAACAATACTATTGTAGTATAACGGGCCCCAAAACCCTATTCTAAATATTAAGGCCCCTACTATCATAGTATCCCTGATTAAGAACCCTTAAAGGAGCCCTATTCTATCTATTAAGGCCCCTATAGTACAGTGTCTCGGGCCGTTTCGCTTTCTACTGCGGGGATAGGGGTCTTGGTCTTCGTCCTTGAGAGGTTGGGGAGTTACAGTTTCGGTTGCTGCACCCTAAGCCCTAAGCCCTAAACCCTAAACCCTAAACCCCTAAACCCTAAACCCCTAAACCCTAAACCCTAAACCTAGGTGCTGCAAACCCTAGAATCCTGGACCTGAAGAAAGCTATAGAAGTCTTATTACCATAATTTTTGATAAGCACTATAACTATTAACAATTATATGTCTATGATAATAGTGATGATTCTTGGTAAGACCCCCCAAAAAAAGTGCGAAGACTTTCAGACTCCCTGAGGTGAACTTCGAAAGACCGAAAATGCCTCGTTGTTAGTCGGGCCAGGGGTTCGGGAGGGGGACAACAGCTTCGTTTCGTGGGTTTAAGGTTGAGTCGAGGGGTTTAGGGATTTAGGGATTTGAGGGTTTAGGGTTATTTAGGGCCCAATTCTTCAATTTACTTAAACCTCCTCGCCTGCCCATGACACCATCGCCCGGAAAGGCCACTGGAGGCACCAATCTTCAATTTACTTCAACCTCGCCCAAGGGCCAAAGCCATCATTTCGCGCCAGCAACAACATGCATTCCCAGGATGCACACACACACACATAAAAAGCTTGCTCACACAGCTGCTCAGATCAACACTGGTGCACTAGCTACTTTCACACAGAGGTCAAGAGCAAATTCAATCTCGTCGGCTGCAGCTGCACATAGTCTCTGCAACGGCAAATGGACAGGAAAGCAAGAGCGTGCACAAGGGCCAAAGCCATCATTTCGCACCATCAACGGGTTTAGTGTTGGCCTTCTAAGCGAAGTGACCCGAAACCTTAAGGCCTTACAACGTCGGGTTCATGCTAGGGTTTCGAGTTTGCAAGGCTTTGCTGTTGGGCTCGTGGTTCATGGCTGTATAGTAGGATGGTGCTAGCAGCGCCACCCGTGACCGCAGGGGTTTCAGAGGTTTCCAGGAGGGGGTGGGGTGGGGGCTGGTGGTAACGTCCACCCGACTTCGTACACCCTGAAACCCAGACACTGAAGCCCAAAATATCCAAACTCTACATCTTGCAGCTAATCCTCATACCTTCGACACAAGCGAGCAGGCGCCAACATCCAACTTCAGCCATGCACCTGCTTATAGGGTTCGGGACTTACTCACCACCAACATCGCTCACCAGTTTAGGGGTTCGGTTTGCCAATATATCCTTTTACGTTTTGGGGTCGGCTCACCAACATCTCTTTTCAGAGTTTGGGGTTTCAGAGAAAGTTAGCACTCTTTGTCAAGGCCTGGCAAGCATCCTTCACGTCTCTGGCTCCTCGTGCACTTTGAGGTAGGGTTTAGGATTTATGTCTAGAGCTGGAGTCTAGTTCATGATAGTCCTGCATGATGATCCTCGATTTACAGTGCAAGGTTGAGGGTGTCGTAGCGACTTAAGCGCACTTTCAGCGATCATGGGTGCATAGAGAGCTTCCCGTGAAGCTAGGCTGAGTCCTGAAACCGGTTGCACTTCAACAGCTCAAGCCCACAGCCCCGAAGCCTAAACACTGAACCCCAGGCCCTAAGCCTAATATAATGCCGAAACCCCAAGCCCAGCTCCTTTCAGCCCTCCATCGAGCAGACTCCATGCGCTTAGTCTTGTGTCGAAGTCTTCTGCTCTTTACCTTCTCGAAGGCTCAAAAGTGTTTACACGGTACAACGTAGGATTCTAGGTTCCGAGGTCAAAAAAGCACGTAGCATATGTAGGATACCCACTCTAGGACTTTACTACCGGACCTTTTTTGTGCTTGTCCGAAGCCTACCCCACCCCCCCCTGGTACATGGCCCTTCTGGGTCCCTCCCATCTCGGGTGCTACCAGATCCTATCTGGACACTCCCGATCTCACACTCTGCAGCCCGAACTTGCTGGGATTTCAATTCTACAGTGCTTTGCTGCTGATACCCAAATCGTAAAGCTCGTATGGCCCTTACCCCGCTTGTTGGCACCCCCTCCCCCACTGTGCTCAATTACAACGCGAAGTATCGCGAGGTTTTAAGCCCTTCCCCTAAACCCTTTTTGCGTAGCCTCCACAACCCTACACCTTAGGTTCCTAAATCCCCGAACGCGAGGCCCCTGGACCCTGCTCATTCTGGTTATGGTATATGTAAGTCTTTATTGCCCCCTAAGGCAAACCGTCCCTCCAAGGTACCCTTATAATAGTCCCCCCTGATCCCTACAAAGGGAACCCTATTCTAATTATGAAGGTCCCTATAAACAAGATCCCTACAAAGGGAACCCTATTCTAATTATGAAGGTCCCTATAAACAAGTTCGTGTCTTGAGAGCATTGCCGAGGAAGCCTGCGGCAAAGCGGTGATCGGCTGCGTACACGGCGCCGTGGTTGGAGCTGGCTTGGAGAGTCCCGGCACATCCCTGGAAATCCTATTTCGGGTTCAGGGCCGGGATACGTTGTTTAGAGTGTAGGGTTTCGGATTCAGGGCGTATTCCCACTTGAGGCCCTTGGTTACCCTGCTGAGGCCAAATCCACAGCCCTATAGAAAACCTATGTGCGACTGAACCCAAAACCCAAAGAGAGCAACCACGGTTGAGGGTTCAGGGGTATGTAGGAGGGTGAACAAAGCTGGCGGCCTTGTGCCTACAGCGTTTGCTAACGTGGTTTCTCTTTCTTCGAGTTTAGAGCCACAGGTTTTTAGGTTAGGTTTCTACAGACAAAACTCTCGTGTCAGTGTTTCCACTGTTCGGGCTTTCTGTGCGAGACCTTTGGGTTTGAGCTGCACTTTCGGGCTTACCTTTCTCTTCCTTGGAGTCCAAGTAGCCCAGTAGGTAGTATATACTTGGGCTGAAACGACACCAAATCGGATGTCATTTGGGCCCAAGAATAAACGTCTGTGATGCATGAACCCTTAGAGCTTTAGGGTATGACATCATATATCTGGATACATACCCTTCACCTCAAGCTACAGAAGGTGGGTTTCTTGCTAGGGAACTCCTAGTTGAAGTCACCATAATAGTGGTCTATAGTAAAATCCTATGGCGCTTCTTTGTTGTGGTACGGAACTTAAACTGAGTACCTGGCCAAGAACCTAGGCTACGGAAGAGCCCTTTTCCCTGATATGTATATGTATATGTATATGTATATGTACATGTATCTGTATGTGTATGTGTGTGTGTATGTGCATGTGCATGTGCATGTGTATGTGTATGTGTATTTATGTGTGTATATATATATATATGTTGATTGAGTCCGGGTCGCTGTGGGAGTTTTATACATGCTTGATGCTGGCAGTTCAAGGTAGGAAGCTGATCCAGGGGCTATTAAAATGGGATCTTGGGATCTCCTAAACATTATGAGAACCGTCAAGAGAACTGTAGTGCTGGGTGTTGTGACTACAGCCTTGGCGTAGAACACCTCACCAAATGTTGTTCTCGATGAAGAGGTTATTCAATGCTTGGATTCTGGGTTCAGGAGTTTTTTACCCCGGGTTTAAGAGTGTAACGGGAGCTTTGCCAATCTATGTGGTGTCGGAGTATATCTATCTGTTCTGAAGGTGCAGCTGAAGTCTTGCAATTGCGGTCGCCTTGAAACCAACCGCCCAAGCCTGCTCTAAACTGACTCGATTATTCAGCCCCAAATGCTCTGAACCGCCCACCCGGGCAAACACCGAAGTCCAAGTCCGCAACCCCAACCTGCACTTCCGTTTCCTCTGGGTCGGCTAACCCTGGGGTGTACAGTTAGGGGCAGCTTCGTCCCAAAGCCATAGGGTTTAGGGCCAGGGTTTGGGGTTGCCCTATATCGCGACTTTGGCCTTAAACATACCTTTAGAGATCCCACCCAAAATGGCCAAAGTATATACTGTGCCGTCACTAAGCCTCATACCTTAACCCTCAAACCCCTCATTCTAGAATCCTTCGAGGCCTACTATAGAACCCTCAATAGACCCCTTAGGAGAACTCTTAATAGACCCCTTAGGGTTTAGGGTTTAAGAGAACCCTTAAACCAATTCAGATCCGAGGATGATAACGGCATGTGATGTCCGCTTCTGCACAGAGGCGCGAAGCCCGTACTGGGTTTAGCCCTGAAGGCAAGGTCTCCTTTAAAGGAGCCCCTGTAGATTCCCTTAAAGGACCCCAAAAGGAACCCCTATAGATTCCTTAAAGGACCCCCTCATGGCTCCTTTAAGGGATCCTCTAAGGGTTCCTTTCTGGGCTCCTTCGAGGGGTTCTCTGAGGGTTCCTCTAGGGGCTCCTTTCGAGGGTTCTCTAAGGGTTCCTTTATGGGCTCCTTTAAGGGATCCTCTATAGGGGTTCCTCTATGGGCTCTTTAAGGTATCCTTTAAGGGGTCCTTCAAGTGCGCCATCAGGAAATCCTTGAAGGATCCTGGACGAGTTACGTCTTACCTCCAACTCTGCAACACCTGTCTTTTTAGGGTACCTGGTTTTCATGTGGACCATATGTGTGTATTTCTCTTCTTATTATTATTATAATATATATATATATGGACATATAGATAATTATGTGTGTGTGTGCAGATATGTTTTCCCTGCAAGGCAAGCTTGCTTTGGAGGGGTAGAGTAGAGACGTATACGTATTTCGGGCTGCAGGGTTTGGGGATATCGGTTTCTGGCTGCACGGCTCTAGGGTTTTGCTAATTTGTACAACCCCAAAGACCTGGACCGTAAAACCGCAAAGCCCTAGACCATAAGTCCAAAAAGCCCTGAACCCTAATGGAGCCTTGGTAGTTACTAGTTTCGGAAGCAAAGCACTTGATTCCATTGATTTTTTGGGGGGTTAGGTGTTCAGTTTGTGTTGTGTTTCGTTTTAAAAGTTTTCATTTGAGGGGCATAGGCCTGTTGTCATCGTAGCTTGTTGCCCCAACTACGCTAGAAGCCCAATTGCCCTCCAGCTTATACACATACGGTGTCGATCTTGCTTGTAAACGACAGGAGATGGATTGAATGGCGCTGGAAACCCTAAGCCTTACATCCTAGAAGCCCTAGAACCTTGCCAGCTCATGACCGACTTCTAAAAACCCCCGGCGCAAACCAGGTCCTTATAATCAGGATCCTACTATTAGGGTCCCCTATTTTCGGAAAACCCCTAATAAGTCCGTAACCCTATTAGAATCCTTATACGAACCTTTGCAGAAACCCTCGTAGAACCCCCGATGTCCCTTAGCCCTGAGGTCTATGGGTTTGGGGTTTAGGATTTAAGACCGTAGAAACCGCCGAGGCCCCGAAGCCGAAACGGCACATAAAAGCATGAGCCCTGAAGTTCAAGCCCTGTCGGCCAGCTTTGCAAGCACCCTACCGTCTCCATTGTAGTTCCTTTTTTTGGTTAACCAATTTTATGGTTAGGATCCTGTAACATAAATCTGGGTAACTAAAAAAGGAACTACAATGGAGACTATAGGACATGTTGAAGTCATAGCAGGGTGATACATAGCCTGAAACCATAAGCCACATGAGGATGCTTACTTCCAAGCTGCTGAAGTTGACGTCGGCTTGGCCGCAGACGTGGGCGGTCTGCAGCGCCTTCCGAAGATCATTGGGAACCAGATGCTCGGATGGTTGTGGAGTTGTGGGGTTTAGGGTAGGGCTTAGGGTTCAGGCTTCAAGTAGTTATGTGTGTTGTGTGTGTAGGTTTGCTTGCATGCACGCATGCACACATGCACACAATTTTTTATGTAATAATACGTATTATACGGATGCATTATATGGTTGTTCGTTTGTTCGTTGTTTCGCGTGCTCGTTTGTTATCGTTTGTTCGGTTGGGAGGTAGGTAGGTAGGTCAGTAGGTATGTGAGTGGGTAGGTACGTATGTATTTGTGTGCGCAGGTGTGCCCATGTATACATGTACACACAAGTACATGCACGCATCTGTTGGTAAAGGTATACAACTGCATAAAGAAGCCCAGGCTATTCTCCAAACCTCTAATAAGTGTATAGAAGGGCACTTGCTCCAACGCACGATTAGGGAGTTTCGGACAATCAAAGATCGCTCATCTGGTGGAGTTTTCTGTTGTTGTAAACGGACCTCCAACGACAGACCCCTGATTTCCAGACATCCCCTCAACAACCTTTGAACCCTAAACCCTAAACCCTGAACCCTAAACATCGTTCAACAAGTGAGTCCTTAGGATAAGAATCCCACCCCTTAGCCTTGTACAAGCCCTACAGTATGGAACCCCAAGCTCCGAGCCCTTGTCCCTAGATGGAACCCTGAACCCTAGTGAATCCCATAAAGTTGGAACATGGATTTAGGATGATGAATTCTGGGATCCCCTATACCTTATATTAGGGGCATGAGGAGAATGATGTTCCAACTTTCTGGCTTCCACTAAATTACCAATACTATAGTGGGGGTTCCTTAGTATGATTATAGCATACTCTACCCCAAAACCCTATTCTGATTATGAAGGCCCCTATATTAAATCCTTATCATAGCCCTTATAGTAGCCCTTATGGACCCCTTTAAAGGAACCCTCTTCTAATTATCAAGGCCCCTATATTACATAGTATGAAACCCAGGAGCCTCGTCCGGGAGCTGGCGCTGTCTGGGAGGAGGATGGCGGCCCCTGAGGCCCTTGAGGGACTTGGCATGAGCGTCCGGGTAACCATGCAGTCCCGAAGCCCTAAACCCTGGAAAAAGGAGCCCCCCCCCCAAAAAGAAAACCTTAAACTCAATGTCATGCCGAAAATCGGGGGCTCGAGCGCGATAGGGAGGGCTTTGTCTTTGTCACAGAGCCCTTTAGTCCTTCCCTTGCGTGCAGAAACCATGACAGCAGATGAGCTGCGCGCAGAGATCGAAGCTACCAAAACGCGGATGCAAGCGGCAGTCGCAAGATCTCGAGAACTCGAAGCGGCGACGCATCAAGCCACGGAGCGGCAGAGGCTTCGCCGAGAGCTAGAAGAGCAGAGGTGGAGTCTCGAGTCCCAGCTGCAATACAATGCAGACGACGAGCGGTACAGAAGCGACATCGACGAGGACAGTCATGGAGTCCACCTTGTCTCAACGGCAAGGTCTGTCCCTGTCCCTGCTCAAGTTCCTCTTCATGAAAGCAATATGTGTGCAAGCAGTGAGGAGATTACGAGTTTCGGCAGCAAGGTTGCCAAAGGCGAGTACACATGGAAGCTTGCTGAAATGTCTTGGCTCCGATCTACCGTTCGATATGCATCGGGGGGCTTCGTTATGTCTGAATTGTTTCAGGTGGGCGCATGCAAGTGTCATTTTTCTACGATCCGGACGGAGGCCTCATCCAATATGACGGTGAAAGAGTACAAAATATGCGTGGGTCATTGGCCATAATAGCACCAGCCTCAGCGGAAAGTTTCGTGCTTCGCTACAGCATTTATGCCAAAAGTCGCGGCGGAGACTTCGTGCAATCTGGACGGACCTGGATTGCCAACAATGGGACTTTTCGGCCTGTCACATGATCAGCTCTTAAAATCGGAATGGGTCCACGACGATGTCTTGACTTTGAAGTTTGTTTTGGAAGTCCGTCCACATCGGGGTTATTCGTCACGGGTTGTTGCCCGAGAGGTTGCCGGTGTTCCAGAACCGACCCTGTGTCGCGACGCCCAGGCTCTACTCGAACAAGCTAGTTGCAGTGACGTGGAGTTCAGGCTGCAGGGTGAAGTTATCCGTGCGCACTCACAAGTTCTCTGTGCGAGATCGGAGGTGCTGAAGAAGCAGCTGAACTCAGGCATGCAGGAGTCCATGTCCAAGGTCATCATGATCGAAGACTGCGCTGCGGCCACCTTCAAAGCCTTCTTAAAATTCCTCTACACTGACGCCCTGCCCACTGCCGAGGACCTTGCAGCAGAGCCATCGAGCCAAGCCTTGAAAGAAGACGGTGGTCGGCACACCTCGCAGATGGAGGCACTGTGGGCAGTCACAAGTACCAGGCGGGGTTTTTCGAAGCTCGTGTTCTTCGAAGGTTTCTCCCCATCTCCCATAGCAGCCACACCCACCTGCACTTACTTATTATATGATTTAGATCTATGTCTGCATGTATGTATATATATACATACATATACGTAGGTACCTGAGTGCACAGGTACCTGGGCACGTAGTAGGTGGGCACACGCATGTATACGCGTGTGTGTGTGTGTGTATGTATGTATGTACGTATTTTGTATGTGTGCCGATATGTATGCTTCCGACAATACATGGCGAGTCAGAGTGATGATGGCGACCATGCTTATGCAGCTACCTGCCATACCTTCATCAAGTTGTCAAGGCATTGACCTTGATCAGATACAGAGCGAGGGTGGATAGCATAACTGCGAGGAGTATGTTACGGACTATGATGGCTATGACAACGAGTTTGAACATGACATGCAGCGAATATAGGTCTGAGTTCTGAAGTAGCGAAGCTTTCATTCTCATATCAATCGCAGTGTTGCTGCTTGTTACTCTGTGAATCGAGGCCTTGCATTGTCCGTGCACGTTTCGATGTAATGGAGCCATGCAGCATACAGTCGTCAACGGTGGCCACGTTCGTTTCATCTCAAATCGCATCCCGCTGCTGTAGGATCTTAGCCACAGCAGTCTTTTCATGTCGGCAAGCACAGGCCCACTCGTTTTTTTGGACGCGTAGTTTCGAAAGTCAGCAGGCAAGGTGCTGAAACGGATTTGTTCGGCCAGTGTGCATGATGCCCCTGCCTGGCATTTCCACGGGACGAATTCAAAGCATGCATGGTTATCGAAACTCTGTGCAAGTCGGGGCCTTGGTTCGCCAACTCACGGGCTGCGTCTGCAAGCCTCGAGCCAACGAGTCTGGGAGTTTAGGGTTTAGGGTTTGATGGGGCATGGGCATGGGTGAGTTGTCTCGGCATTGTTATACTGCTATACTTTGTCAGAGAGTTGAGCTGAGATCATACATGCTTATGCAGTCGCGCTGCCCGAAGCTGTTTGGAACGGTTTTCCATGTGTTTGTCAGGTCAACCTGTCGAACTTCATAGTCCAACCGTGCTTCTTCTATCTTGCCTGATGACATGTGTTGTGGAGAAACAGTCCAGTTCACTTGTTGGCATTGATTAGATCAGCAGCCGATTCAAAGCACTCATGTTTACATACGTTACCGAAATATTAGCATTCGAAACTATTGGGTTGAGTTTGGCAGTGGTTTTCTTGCATAGATTCGTAGACATCAAGCATCAATTTGGGTCAGCTCTGGTTTGCTCAAGCTTGCTGCGCACGCTCTTGACAACCACCAGGTGGAACGGCTTCAGCGGTGGTGCGAAGCACAGCTCTGCAAACAGCTCAGCGCAGAGCAAGTCTGCAGCGTTCTTTGCCAAGCCCATGTTTTCGAGGCCACGCAGCTCGAGAAGGCTTGCCTATCCTACATCAAAGACAATGCTGCGCAGGTGCTCAAGCTTCAGGCCTACGCTGACCTCATCAGCAAATGGCCGGAGGTTGCATTGAAGATTCACCTATTTTCAACTGGTGTGCCAGAAGCCGAGGCGGCTGCAATCGTTCAGGCCCGCAAGCTACGCAAGTTGGAAGATGGGACGGAGAAGACTTCATAGAGAGCAGGTGCAAGCCTATGGCAATGGCTGTGGCGGCTATGTCACTTCTCTCGCCTCCACAGTGGCTGCGTGGTGGCTTCTTCTATTGACTTGTTTCGACATCGCCTTGCGTCCTTCTCAAAGTTCACCAGGGTTTGGCTACATCTAGGGTCTGCTTGAAGAGGTTGCGTCGACGGCAGTAAGTTTTCAGTCTCCTAACCATCGGACTTTACAACAGTCTTCAAGCAGTCGGATCCTTAGAGCAAGCAGCAGACTCTCAATCGAAAAGCCAGCAAGTAGTATCATTTCGAGCCCCCAAATCGTCGTGAACGAGGGTCTTCTCTCAAGTTTATACCTCAACCCTAAACCCTAAACCCTATACCCTGCATATCGCAAGACCCATGGTTTTCCAGAGATTGGGGCCCAAAACTCACAAAGTGAAGTTCATGTCGGTGACCTCAGAGTTCTGCAGCCTGCCGTAAATGCCACCTCACAATTTGGTTTAGGGTAGGGCCTAAATAATTCAAATAGGTTTTGGGGGTATATTACACTATAAGTAGAATAAGGAGCCCCCCAAAACCCTATTCTAATTTTTAAGGCCCCTACGTTAGGGTTTGGGGACTCGTTGAGCCTGATCCTAAGCCCTGTACCTTGCTACCTACGGTTTAGGGTGTAGGGTTTAGGGGTTTAGGGTTTAGGGTTTAGGGGTTTAGGGTTTAGGAGTTTAGGATTTAGGGGTTTAGGGTTTAGCTTTTAGGAAACACCAAGATCGGCGCTAAAGCCTCAACCCTAATTCGAACTTACGAGTGTGCGTGTGTGTACCCAAACGCTTGGTGCCCGACATCCTGGAGGGCGTTTACTCAGGCAGCTGAGTTTAGGAGAGTAGTGCGTGTTTAGGGTTTAGGGGTTTAGGGGCTTAAACCAGGGGCGTATAGGGAAGTTAGGCTGTTGAAACCGCAGGGCAACTGTGCCGGGAGGCCTTGCAACATGGCTTGGTTTCCCACATCTGCGCCACCAAGGAGACCATGTTGGCTCAGGTGCCTTCAGCATCGGTGCCTTCGACTGTTGTTTTGGGGACTTCCGGGCCCTAAACCCCATGCACGGCTTAAATCGCAAAGCCCTTAACCCTAAAGCATGAAAGCCCTAAAGCCGACCGGGGCCTAAACCCTAAGGCCTAAACCCCGACGCCCAAAACCCTAAAGCCCTAAGGCCCTATAAGCCCCACACTGACCCTACACCCCAACATGAAGCTCTGGGTTCTCGCTTCAGGCGTGCAGCGCTCGGGAGTTGCTTGCAGGATACGGCAGACTGCGTCTGTAGACCGCTAGACCTTCCTACCGCGGTCGGAATTTAAATGAGTAGCTATAGGGGCCTAAGCAATTATTAACACTATTTTGGTGGGTTCCTCATTAACTATGAGGAAAAAGGACTCCAAAATCCTATTCTAATTGTCAAGGCCCCTATAGTAGTTGTATGCACTTGTTCCCCAGTGCAATCCTTATCTCAGCAATGTAATCTATATTCTACCCACAAAGTCTGCTCGAACGATAGGGTTTAGGGTTTAGGGTTCCAGCGCAAACCCCCGCCAGGGTTTGGAGCTGGCAAAGACCATCGCGGCCAAAAGCCCTGTGGCAACTTTGGGTGTGAAGCAGCTGCTTGGAACTGGATAACCCAACATGGGAGTTTCCGAAAATGGGGGTACCTTATTTTGGGGTCCTTATAATAAGGATCCTACTATTTAGGGTACTAGATTAGGGTCCCCTATTTTCCGAAACTCCCGCATCCCTCTGGGCTCCCCCAACGCTAAACCCTACTGGGACCTTGAAGGACCTACCTTTTTAGGGCTCCTTATTCTGATTTCTTTCTATAAGTCCTTAAAAAGGTAGGTTATTCTGGGTTAAGGTAAACTCTACAGGACCACACCGCGAAACAGAATAAGACAACCAATGCAGTTGAAGGCAGACAGGCCTTAACTAAGGGGCCTTGCGCCATTGGGTTGTTTGAGACGCAGGTTCTTGCTACAGAGTTCTTAGTGCAGCAGGTTATTCTGCCTCTCCATGTGGGTAGTTCTCCAAATATGGGGGCCGTTTTCGGAACCCTACAGGAAGGGCGGCCTCATAAAAAGGACCCTAAAAGGGACCCTAATTCAGAGAATTACCCCTATGGTATAGCTTCCCGCAAGTTCCTCTAAACTCTAAACCCTGCGTAAACCCTAAACCCTAATCTCAAAGAGGATCCATCAAAACCGTGGAACACCATGATCCGAGCCGCGATCCAGTAACCTCAAGACGAAGAACTTAGGGTTTAGGGTTATTAGGGTTTGGGGCAACCTGCCAGGGATTACGGCTTACCTGGACCCTAGAAAACCTGCCATCGTTCGGGTTCCTTATTAGGAATTCGGGGTTAAGGTGGGGTTGAAGGTTTAGGGTTTAAGGCTTAGGGTTGGAAGCTAAGGGCGTAGAAGTTCCGGAGGAACGCACTTGTAGACCTCGAAAACAGCTCCGAACAATATGTTTTTTTTTTTGTTTTTTTGTTTGCTTTCGCTCTAAGGCGAGTAGGGTTCAGGGTTCAGCGTCTCTTATAAGGGTATAGGGCTTAGGGTTCCTTTAAGAGTACAGGGCCACAGGGTTTGGCAGTTTAGCGTCTCTTATAAAGGGAGTATGTAGGGGTTTATCCTAGGATTTTTGCAGCACGGGGTTAGGGCCCAGGGTGAAGCTTAAGGTATATGGGAGTTTCCGAAAATTAGGGCTACCTTATTCCGGGGTCCTTATAATAAGGATCATCCTACTATTTAGGGTACTAGAGTAGGGTCCCCTGTTTTCGGAAACTCCCATATGGGGTTCCCTGGGAGCATTGGTGACTGCACCTTCCGGGGTTGAACCCTTACAAAAACCTAAGCACCTAAACCCTCAACCCCTAACCCCAAAACCCTAAACCCTAAACCCTAAACCAATACCCAACAACCTCTAAAACCGCAAGTTCGCAAACACAAAATGGAATAATTGCACCCTGTCAGCATGAATTCTTGCAGAGCTAAGAAAACTGTAGCTTAAGGTAGATTGGATGCCTCTACCTACTCAGGCTAAGCCTTGCAGGGCTTGCTCCTGCCGATCAGGTTCCTCAACTACGCGCGAGATCACTCCGTAGAGGTTGGAGCCTTGAGTGGGTAGCTTTCTAGGACTTTGAGGGGTTTGGGTTTGCGGCTTCGGGGGGTGGGGGTGGCGGGTTGGGCTTCGGGTCGCAGAGGGGGTGCACTTTAGGGTTTTAGTTGGTTTAGAGCAGTTTAACCCGACTATGCGAAACGTCCAGAAAAAATTCCGCGCCCACCATGCGAACACCGCAGCTGGACAAGACGGTGAAAATCATGTGCCCCAGAGGGAGCACGAGTGCTACACATGACCGGGGCGCTAAGTTGTGTTGGCGAGACTTCAACACCAATTACAAAACCCAATCCCCAAGCCTTAGAAGCCCTAACCTGAAAACCCTCAATAAACCCTAAACCCTAAGCCCTAAACCCTAAACCCTAAACCCTAAACCCTAAAACCCTCAACCCTGCAAACCTTAACATCAACTCTAAACCCCAGCAGCAACGTCGGTGTCTTCCGGAGGACAGCTTGGACTATGCGATCACCTGGAACATGTCGATGCTGCAAGGCACTTGCCACCCCGGGAATTTTACTGGGGCGGGGTGCTCTGCTTTTGATAGGACCTTCCGTAGGATTTATAATGTTTGGGTGCTGGTATGGTTCCACTGCTGGGTTGTTCGGGATTCGATGAACTGCTTGCTACCAGTTCTTGTGAACATGCTTTCCCAAAGCCCCCCATCTGGAGCAACGCACTATCAGTTCTTAGAATCTGTCTAAAATCGCATCAAACCCACAACGGGCGCTGTGGGTGGGTTGTGAGTTTTATGCTCGTGGGCTTGAGTCACCGAAATCCTCGGAAGAGTTAGCCCAAAGTCGTGCAACATGTGGTGATTGTTGGATTCATCAATGGTAGCCCCATGATGGTCGTGAGATTCCTGTTGGCCGGCGATTTAGAGGCCAGAGCATGTACTATATAGGTTGTTCATGGACGCTACGGGGTCTATTAGGTCCTAGATTGTGGTTCGGGTGTGCGAAAATGATGCACCTCCAGCAGATGCACCCAGCCCAAGACGCCCGAGACCGCATCCTTGTTGTTGTTCATAGTTTACGAAGAGGGAGACACTCCTGAGCGCCAAGGCCATGCAAATCCGCAACTTAAGGGACACAGGCATAACAGCTGCTCTTTTCCCACTAATTACACTAATTATTCTGGGCTTTCGGGTCGGTGGATAGTCGTTTCCAGCCAGGAAGCCGCTCTGCTGGGCGCGGCCCTATAGGCCTCGAACCCAAGACCTATGGATCGTAAACAGAAATACCCGAAAGTCTTGCCTGTGGCCGATGTCTGCAGGTTCCGACATGGCACTCGCTGCCGCGTCCATGCTCCAGACGCTTCACTCAACTTCGGGCAAACGGAGGATGCTTTACATCTTCAGGTTTACAACAGGGAGCGTTAAGGGGATGCTTTAAAGTTGCCCCTCATGCTTCGTACAGCCAGTCCATCCCTGCAGTGAGAGTAGTATAAACAGGGTCCATCCAGGGTGTTTCGGGGTTTTGTAGGTCTGCGCTTACAGGCTTACAGGGAACACATTTTCACCGAGAAGATCCTAAACCTCAATGCCGTACACCCCAAGCCCAAATCCTAAACTCCCAAACCCTAAACCCCTGAAACCCAATCAACACCGAGCTTGCCAAGGAAGTCTACTCCGGGCTTCAGCAACCTTCCACCACCGACACGATCAAAGCTTTGAGAGGACAGCGCGTAGGGTTTCGGGGTTTAGGGCTTACTTATAGGGCTTATAGGGCTTTGGGTTGCGCTCACGACAGAATGTTACGGTTCATCGGCATCTGGATCACGGCCCTATAGTCATGTCGTTAACATGTACGTGTATGTAACGTAATGCAAAGTGACGGAGAGGAATGTACTGTAGTGTAATGTAGTGTCATGTAGTATGCTGTATCGCAATGTAATGTAATGTAATGTAGCTAGGGTGATGCAATGTACTGCAATATAGTGCAGTGTAATGTAATGTACTGGAACGCAATATAATCCAGTGTTTTATGAAACAGAGTGTAATGTAGTGTACGTAGTGCAATGTAGTGCAATGTAGTAGTGTAATGATGTAGTGTAAGGTCCTGTAATGCAATGCAATGCAATGCGATGCATGTACGCACGCTTGTGTATATGTACGTCTGTCTGTCCGTCCGTCCGTCGGTCTGTCTGTCTGTCTGTCTTTGCGTATGTATGTATGTATGTAAGTTTTTATGTATGTCTGTCTGCATGTCTGCATGCCTGTCTGTATGTATGTCTGTATGCATTCATGCATGTATGTATGTATGTAAGTACGCATGTATGCATGCATGTTTGTTTGCATGCATGTAACCGTGCGTGTCACTTTGTGCGGGTATGTGTGTGTGTGTGTATGCATGCCTGCATGCCTGCTTGCTTGCTTGCCTGCCTGTTTGCTTGCATGCATGCATGTCGGTATGTATGTATCTTTCTTTGTTTGTTTGCCCACCATCATCGCGTTCGCGCGTGCACGAACTGCTTCGGGTACAGCGAAAAAACGTGGTATACGCGGCAATTCGCGCACTTCCTCGTATTTGACATGCCGAATTCCTCGGGGCACGCGGTGTTTTTTGAGTTTTCCACGAACCGAGCATCCATGTGCCAACCATGATAACGTCCAGATCAGACCCCATCCATTCCCGCAGAGCATCCATGTACCGACCATGATAACGTCCAGATCAGACTCCATCCATTCCCGCAGAGCATCCATGTACCAACCATGATAACGTCCAGATCAGACTCCATCCATTCCCGCAGAGCATCCATGTGCCAACCATGATAACGTCCAGATCAGACTCCATCCATTCCCGCAGAGCATCCATGTGCCAACCATGATAACGTCCAGATCAGACTCCATCCATTCCCGCAGAGCATCCATGTGCCAACCATGATAACGTCCAGATCAGACTCCTTCCACTCCCGCAGTGCATCCATGTGCCAACCATCCCACAAAACACAGGGTTTTTCACAACTGTCACACTCCCAAATATGTTGAAAACCCTAAAGGCTAAAACTGCTGTAATTACCACGATTTTCTTGCTTCAACATGGCCACATGTCTATTCTATCCCAAAAAACACAGGGTTTTCGTATCCTCTCGCAAGCGCGCCGTGCGCGCGAACGCGATGATGGTGCGTTTGTTTGTAAGTAAGTAAGTACAGTACACATTTCCGATGCTATAATATTGGTTAACTGCCAACAGTGGTGTCAGCCATACACGCCATGCCGGGGCATATCCTTATGTTCCAGAGGCTCTGCAAGTAGTTGTGGGTTTGCTTTCGGCATCTTCGCCATGAGGAACATACATGACATTTGGTGGTCTGTACTTGGGATTTGTCGATAACTGTTGAAGCTCCCAGCGAAGTGGCCTAGAAGATGAACAGGAAACAGACGTTTCGTCAGCCACTGAGTGAGACGCTCCTGTGTCGCGCGAGAGCTGCAGACAAAAGGCTTGCTATAGCAGGGCTAGCCCGAACGCTCTACGTATCCTGACACCTACATTGGATCCAATGCGCCCAATCATTCAATCTAAACCCGAAAAGTCCTCAACCCGGTCCTCCACCATGACCGGAACCCTGAACCCTTATAAACCATTATAAACCCTAAACCCTAAACCCTAAAACCCTAAACCCTGAACCCTGAACCCGAAACACCCCACTAGACCTTCAAACTCTGAACCAGGCGGCCCCGTTGATGCTTCAGCGGCTTGAAGCTAGGGGTTTCCCCTCCCTCGATGTAGGGGTTTTGGGTTGTTGGGTTTAGGGTTTAGGGGTTTTAGGGTTTAGGGTTTAGGGTTTAGTTGGGTTTAGGGTTTAGTTGGTTTTTGGGTTGTAGGGTTTAGGGTTTTGGGTACAAGGTCTAGGATTTAGGGTTTTGGGATATGGTGCGTCGAATCGCACGAGTTCTGGCAACACAGAATCGATGTCGAGGAATCCAGAGTTTCGGTTCTTGCGAAGTTTAGGGTTTAGGGTTTAGGGTTGTTGGGTGAAGGTACCCTAAACCCTAAACCCTAAACCCAACACCCTAAATCCTTGGGAGTTGTGTCTTGGGACGAACGCGTGGTTCATCTTTCGGGTCTTCCCATAATTTCACCACTACAAAAGTGTTGATGATTATTTTGGCCCCTAGGCTGGTCAGACGGATAGTTCTCTAAACTAAGGTCCCTCTAGGCTCCAATTTATAAGGGTGCCGTACTAGTTTTGTCATATTCGCGGTCCCGCCGGAATAAGCTCCCATGGATTCCCGAGGCAGAATACTCTACACTCCGAGTAAGCACTAAAAATCTCAGATCCTCTCAATCCGCATCCCCAGAGCCTTAAACCCTAAACCCCTACATCCCTAAATCCTTAAACCGTAAATCCCCCCAAACCCAACTCTCGTTAAAGCCTTATTCTGACGAAGTCGAAGACAGACACTTCCCAGACCCAGACCCCCAGTTGCAGTGTCCTCTTCGGGTACCTTAGAATAGGGGTTTTTGGGTTTTAGGGTTTAGGGATTGAGGGTTCAGGGTTTAGGATTTTAGGGGTTAGGCTCTAGGGTCTAGGGTTTATAGGGTTTAGAGTTTAGGGTTTTGGGTTTTAGGGTTTAGGGGTTGAGGGTTCAGGGTTTAGGGTTTTAGGGGTTAGGCTCTAGGGTCTAGGGTTTATAGGGTTTAGAGTTTAGGGTTTAGGGTTTTAGGGTTTTGGGGTTTAGGGTTCAGGGTTTAGGGTTTTGGAGTTCAGGGTTCAGGGTTTAGGGTTTTAGAGTTCAGGGTTTATGGTTTAGGGTTTTAGGGTTTAGGGTTTATAATGGTTTATAAGGGTTTAGGGTTCAGGGTTGTTTAGGGTTTCAGGGTTTGGGGTTCAGGGTTTATAAGGGTTTAGGGTTCAGGGTTGAGGGTTTATAAGGGTTTAGATAATTTAGGGTTTAGGGTATTGGTATTTATTTAGGCCCCTGCATTACCTTTTTTGGTGTAAGCCTCTACTACCTCTACGCTAAACGGTACCTGAACCCTAAGAGGCATACGCTTTTTGTGGGCTCCTTACTGCGGCTTCTTTCCATATATAAGTCCTTTAAAAAGGCAGGTATCTCAGGGTCCAGGTAAACTCACAACGCCAAAATAAGCAAGCCCTCAACCCTCAACGCTAAGTCATTCCAAGGTTGCAGAGCGACTCTGCGCAAAAGCTGCTACCACAAGACCCAGACAGAAAAGACAGCTTCCAAGGTGCAGGGATGAGGTTTAGGCTGAAAGGTTTCGGGCTAGAGCGGCTAAAGGTTGGCAGGGGGTTGGGTTGATGATTTTGGCTTTAGATGGGGCGTACCATTCCGGAAAGTTGATGATTTTTTGTTTATTTGGGCTTCGTTTGAGGCTCAGTGCCGCCTTGGCAAGCCGTGATCACCCCAAAAAGCTCGAAGCCTTCAGCCTGCATCTTGACTGGCGTCATCTTTCACCAGTACAATACCGCGCAAGCGTCCTTCGCCGGACACATCAGGACGGCTTGATTATTAAAGCGCTGAACGCTCTCGCAAAGAAAAAACATCAACTCCAAAGAACCATGAACCCTACCATTAAACCCAAGCCCCAAACCCTAAACCCTACACTTCCTACCTAAACCCAAGCCCCAAGCACTAAACCCTACACTGCCAACCTAAACCCAAGCCCTAAAGCCCAAAAAGCCCTAAAACCCTAAAGCCCTAAAGCCCTAAAGCCCTAAAACCCCAAACCCTAAACCCCTAAAGCGCTAAAGCCCTAAAACCCTAAAGCCCTAAAACACTAAACCCTAACCTGCCAAGCCCTGAACCCAAAACGCTAAAGCCCTAAACACTAAAACCCTAAAACCCCAAAGCCCTAAAACCCTAAAGCCCTAAAACCCTAAAACCCTAAAGCCCTGAAGCCCTAAAGCCCTAAACCCTAAACACTAAAACCCCAAAGCCCTAAAACCCTAAAGCCCTAAAATCCTAAAACCCTAAAGCCCTAAAGCCCTAAAACACTTAAACCTAAACCCTAACCTGCCAAGCCCTAAAAACCCCAAGCCCTAAAACCCTCAAGCCCAAAAAGCCCTGAAACCCTAAAGCCCTAAAATCCCAAAGCCTGAAACCCTAAACCCTAAAACCCCCAAGCCCCTAAAGCCCTAAAACCCCGAAACGCCTAAACCCTAAACCCTAAAGCCCTAAACCCCTAAACCCTAAGCCCTAAAGCCCTAAAACCCTAAAACCCTAAAGCCGTAAAACCCTTAAACCCTAAACCCTAAACCATAAAGCTCTAAAGCCCTAAAGCCCTAAAACCCTAAAGGCCTAAAGCCCTAAAACCCTAAAGCCCTAAAACCCCAAAGCCCCGAAACCCTAAACCCCAAAGCCCTAAAACTCTAAAACCCTAAACCCTAAACCCCAAAGCCCCTAAAACCCCAAAGCCCCAAACCCCAAAACCCCAAAGCCCCAAAACCCCTAAACCCCAAAGCCCCTAAAGCCCTAAAGCCCCAAAACCCTAAACCCCAAAGCCCTAAAACCCTAAAGCCCTAAACCCTAAATCCCCAAAGCCCCTAAAACCCCAAAGCCCCAAAACCCTAAGACCCCAAAGCCCTAAAACCCCAAAACCCTAAACCCTAAAACCCCAAAGCCCCTAAAGCCCTAAAGCCCCAAAACGCCTAAACCCTAAACCCCTAATAAAGCCCTAAAGCCTAAAGCCCTAAAAGCCTAAAGCCCTGAAACCCCAAAACCGCAACCCTGAACCCAAGAGCCGAATCTGATGGCAGGCGCCAAGCTGTCCCTGTCCCCTCGCCCAGGCTGGAGTTGGACCGAGTTCTGTTGTTTTGCAAAAGGGTGTAGGGTTTAGGGTTTGGGGATTTAGGGTTTGGGATTTAGGGTTTAGGGTTTAGGGATTTAGGGTTTAGGGTTTAGGGTTTGGGGATTTAGGGTTTAGGGTTTAGGGTTAAGGGTTTGGGGATTTAGGGTTTAGGGTTTTGGGATTTAGTGTTTGGGGATTTAGGGTCTAGGCGCAGGGTTGCAGGGTTTGCAGTTTCTGAGCGCATTTGTACTGCAGGAGTTTGGCGAGGGCTTTGGCTTGCTGGGAAGACTTAGCTTTCGATTTGAGGCGCCTTTTTTACAGGTATAGTATAGGGCGTTTAGGGTTTCGGTTTCTGACTACCGTTTCAATTTTTGTCGGCTTCATTGTTTCTGCTGGCTCCGGTGCTTCCAGGCTCACAGCGATGGCTTTACGATTCACGTTCGGGGGCTTGGGTGTCTACTATAGGGGCCTAAATAATTACCTATACTATTTTGGGTTTCCTTGTTATAATTATCGTATACTGGGCCCCAAAACTCTGTTGTAATTGTTAAGACCCCTACATTATCTACGCAAACGGGAGGAGACCATCCTCTGACATCTGTGTCGCATAGACCTTGCAGCAGTCACGTCTTCTTAGCCCCACGCAAGAACGGTAATCGCAGAAGCCAACATATGAGTGTACGAAGCTTGTCAGTCACCCATCCAGAAATGAGCAGGGCACCTCTCAATATCAAGTTGCAGCTCACCAAGTCAAGCCTAGCTGACGCGAGTCGGCATTTTCGCTGCGTGCAAAGAAAACTCTGACACGAAACCTAAACCATACACACCCAACCCCAAGGTCACCAATCTTGTTGGCCCTGCATGAGATCGAACGGTGAAGTGCCCTCCAGCCCCCAATGTCACGCCCTGAAAGCCCAGCCGCATGCCTTTGTAAAGCCCTCAGGGCCAAGACCCACCCAGAGACTCAAAATCCCCGAGGAATCTTCTTGGATCCGGTACTTTGCAGGAAACCTTACAACCTTAATGTAAGATACTTTAAATAAGGGACCGTTATTATCTAAGGGATGTTAGGGGCCCGTGTGAGCAAGACCTTAGTCGCTTGCAGGCGGGAAGACGGCGGCCCCCGCCGTCGGCACAGGCTGTGATTGGGGGCTTGGTAAGGTTTCAGGGCCCATTATACTATAATTATACAAAGTGTTCAGGGTTTTAGGGTTTTAGGTGTTTAGGGGTTTAGGGTTCAGGGTTTAGGCTTTTAGGGTTTAGGGTGTTAGGGTTTGGGGTTTAGGGTTAGGGTTTACTGTCTAGGCCCTAGTTTCTGCCCCTAAACCTACCTTTGCTGGGTTCCTTATCCTCATTTCCTTGTATTGCTCCTTGAGAAGGTATGGTCTCGAGGTTGGGTTTGGCACCTTGAGTAAATCCTGAACCCCAATCCCAAGGTCGGAGTAATTACCAGTACCACACTAGACCTCAAAATCCTTACCTAACTATTTGTTAAGGCCCGATATCAGGGGTTGTGCGGGAGTCTGTTTCCAACATGATTTTATGGTAAGGGTTCCTTTCAGGGTTACCACACTGGGTACTTTGAGCGCTACTCTTAGTGTTTAGAGTTTTGAATCTACCCAGGGCCGGAATGCAGTGTTTTTGGTTTTAGGGTTAGGATCCTATGGTAGGACGAAAAGGCAAGCCAACAAAGGTTTCATAGTTTCGGCATTCAAGTATAACGTGATCTGACTGAAACCCAAAGGACAAGACGTAGCCTCTAACAGAGGCATTCAGATCCTGTAGAGGACATGTAGGGTCTAAGAGCGGACTTTTTGCAGGCGGAGGTATCACTCGCATTATTGCTTCGCATGTTTCGTAATATAAGTACCTGCAGAGGACGTGCAAGCGCCGGCATGCGCCTGCGGACGCTGCCTGGGAGAATACCGAGACCTGGTGTCGTCTTTGGCATCCTGGAATGGCCTCAGCATCACGGCGCGTCCGGCCAGTCGACTGGAGGCCCAAACGACTGCGTCGTATTACAGCGTGCTCCAGGCTTAGCTGCCGTACTAACTTCATAACCAAACCATTATGCACATTGGACCAGCACGTGCATGTCGGTATGGCAGCCAAGTGAAAAGCGTTCAAACTGCGCTGGAGTGCAGCATTAACCAAGGATTTGGACTGTTTGTAGCGCTGCGTGCGGCTCATGGCACGTGCGAACATGATATCGGCCAAGAAGCATGCCGCGGCTAGTCAAGTGTTTCTTTGTACGGGGGTTATCCTAAACCCTAAACCCAAAATCTCTATATGCACTTGAAGACGTAGTGTCTCAGCGCAACTTGGAGGCTCCGTGAAGGCTATGCCACGAGCTGTTGTTGATGCAGATGTTTCCTGCAGGAAATTCCCCTGAAGTATGGGAGTGATACTGTAAACATAGTACGCCCCTGAATTGCAACACGCTTTTGATGACTAATTTTATGATTAGGGTTGAACTTGGGGTAGCCCAAACGACTTAGATTCATAAGAGTCAAGGTATGTATGCCTCTGCAGTGATATTTGCAGACCTTATGTACATCAGTAGCAGTAAGCCAAACAGGTTTTCGGCGAAGGCCTTCCATGGTGGCAAGGAGGCAGGTTTCGAGGGATTGCTGGGCTTTAAGTCTTGCAGGGGTGAGGTTTTGGGGCTTGCAGCCTTTTAGGGCACTGTAAAATTTATGAATTATGCTCTGCTCTCACTGTTCGCTTGTAGAGGTCTTTCTTTGGCTTTGTTTCCTATCTGATTCCTTTGAATGTCTTTCAACTTGTCTGATGACAGGTTTATCAGGTTCAGGCCCCGCCGTACTTTCTTGCGCATGATAGCTATTGTGGTAATGGTGTTGACATGTGTAGTTGGCTAAGGTGATGTTTCTTGAACCTGCTGGAGATTTGCCCTTGCTGTCCTCCGGCCCAAACAGAGTAGAAATCTAGTAAGTCAAGGTGGAAACAGGCTGGAGAGCCGCCCCAAACGTGTTCAGAGGCGTAAGGTTTAAGTTTAGGATTTCGTAAGCTGCTTAATTATAGAGCCCGTGGCTAAGCTTACTGTAGAGGATACCTTGTACCCCAGTTTGGTAGAACCCATGAACCAAATTATATAGGGCGAAGGCACAGTAGCAATCATTCATACACACAGGCGTGTTCAACATTGCCCTTTTCAAAAAGACAGGGCTGTCCCACGCCGCAGTCGTAGTTGAGCAATAGAAAACCCTGCAGTCTGTAGGCAATCTCCGCTTTCCCCGGATAATTGCAGATAAGCCTACCATAGCTGATAGAGTAGTTCGTCGGGAACTCAGGGAGCGCAGTTGGAAACAGACAACAGTGGCCATTCCATTCAGTGGTATTGGATAGCATACGTGCTCCTGACAGGATAATGCCCTAAACCTTGAACCCATATACCGCGGATGTTCAGTGCTAAGCTCAACTTCACCGCTGAAACTTACGATGTTTCGGCCAAGCCCCTGAACCCCCCAAAGTGTGAAGCTTAGACCCTTAGCCTATGGTCTCCTTAGGAAATATTGTGTATTTTTGTTTATATACAGCCCAAGAGAATATTAAAAATAGTGTTTTATTATGGTTAACGTTCTAAGGGGGGTATAGTAACCCTAAACCCTAAACCCTAAACCCATGCATCAGAGGGCAAAATGCCAGCGCTTCTTTGGAGAAAGGGTGCAGCTCAACTTTAAAAAAAACCATGCATCACTCAACCCTCAAATCCTGAAGCTTCGGCCCGAAAGGGCCCTTCGCTCTGCAGGCCGATGGCTAACAAATGGGAGTTTCCGAAAATTAGGGGTACCTTATTTTGGGGTCCTTATAATAAGGATCCTACTATTTAGGGAACTCTATTAAGGGTCCCCTCTTTTCGGAAACTCCCACATGGGCCTCGATAATTAGGATCATGTTTTCGATGCTTGCTGTTCTATAGTTATACTAGGCATCCCCAAGAGTTCTAATGATGAAGGCTCCTTCCTATATTAGAGTTTTCGGGTTTCGGGACTCAGCCATTCTAGCTAGAAAGGAGATCAGTTTGCACAGTTCGGCTTGAGTTTTAGTTGTCCAAGATCGCCACGACCCCGGACTGGACTCTATGTCATTGGCACAGTAGGTCTTCGAAAGAAGTGGTCTCAACTTAGAAGTTGACAAGTTCCTCTATGGGTAGTTGTCAAAATTAGGGTCCCTTTTTGGGTCCCTGTTATAGTACGGCACCTATTATTTAGGGTACCCAAAAAGGGACCCTAATTTTGTCAAACGCCCCTATGTCTTTTGCTACAGTCAGACAGGTTTCCCGACTTCGACATCTACCTTACCGAATCCCTGATACCGGTGTTGGTGCAGGCCGGGGTCAGTTGGGCAGTGAGTTCCAGGCTTTCGGGGATCCGAATCTGGGCTGTACAGGGTGGAGTGTGCGCAGTGTACAAGATTGAATATACTATATAGAGTTTAGCAGTTTAGCAAACCTCAAGCCATAGCTTGCACCGAAGAATCCCTCAGGCCCTTGCCGGCAATGGCAGCAACTCCCAAATTCCATGCTTAGGGTTTAGGTTTTAGCACCTCCTCGGGGAGAATTCAAGGTGCCGTAGCTGCAGGGTCAGGTGCACGATGCGGCGGAGCTTGTTTATGCAGTGTTCACATTCCAGAACCCTATCAAATGCACAGACGATCAACAGCTGAACTAAACCCTAATCGAGCCTAAACCCTCGACCTTAATTAAACCCTAAACCCTAAACCCTATAGATCGAAAGTCCCCCACTGCACCCTTAAGAAGAAACCTACAGAGCCTAAGCTCTGAACCCTGAAGCCACCGAGCACAACAACCCCAAGCGGGCTGAGCTCGGCAGCGTAAGAAACCGTATTGCTCACCTCCATGGGATACGGGTTTAGGCTTTAAATTTGGGAATGCACTGAAGCCGCTCAAACGGTTTAGGGTTTAGGGATCTTTAGGGTGTCATCAAGCCCTGAAAGTTAACATGATGAATGTAACAGCCCAATCCCTGACAGTCTAAGTGACGATACAGGACTTCCTGTTCGCTACTTTTCGAGTCCAAGAATATACTGACAATTCGAGAGTTTTCCAAGGCTATAAGTAGTAGAGTTAGAAGATTATCTCTACTTGCCCCAGCCATAAAGCTACATAAACCCAACTTACAAGGCACCCTGATCCAAAGCCCGATAACGGCCTAGCGTTCCTTACACCCCCCTGTAGAGTGCTGCTGCCAACCTAGTTCGGCTGCATTCAGAAAAGATCTGGGGTTCAGGGTTTAGGGTTTACGGTGTAGCTCAGGGTAGCTCGACATCCAGGCCATGGATGCCCTATGCCGACAAGTGGCCTACATGGAGAAGCAAGACAAGAAGTTGGACGCCAGGGTGCGCACATGGGTAATTCGGGAAGTTTGTTTGCTTCCCTCCCCCCCTTTCCCCCAACGAGCAGATTCATTCCTCCTGCATAATAAGGAACCCTGGAAAGGGATGCTAACGAACCCTCAATTTTTTAGCGTTCAACCCTTGCACCGTTGAAGCCGCGCAGATCGTCTTGGGTCCCTGTCCATACTGCCCGGATGGGCAACGCTTGTGTAGGTTTGTGTCGTGAGAGCAAGTCGTTCATTTCGCTTAACGATTTAGGGGGTCAGGATTTTGGATCCAAGATAGTCTGGGGGGCGTAACAATAGTAAACGTCGTTGGTCTGTGGGTGTATTTTGTAGTACCAAGGCAATGATGATATCATGAGGGGGTGTACTTCTGCTTATTCAGGACTGTAGGGTCTGCCTGTGGACAGCCCATGAGACTCTCAGCTTCGGACTGGGGTTTATGGTTTAGGGTTGGGGTTTAGTGCTTAGGGTTTAGAGTGTTGTTTACAGTGCTCCAGCGGTAGATAAACTTGCAAATTTCCACCTTAACCCCAAATCCTTACACTACACCATACACCCTAAGCCATAAATCCCCAACCCCAAAATCTAAGCCTTCACCCAGAAAGCCACAGAAACGACAAGAGTCACAGGTGAGAGCACGATTCAACCCCCTGACTTGGCCGGGAGTCCCACTTTCGCTTGCCCTAAAGGGTTTAGGGTTGGGGTTTAGGGGTTTGGGGGCTACCCAAAACCCTGAAGCATGCTATGGGTGTTTGGAGGCCCATGGGGTTTTTAGGGCTTGGGGGTTTGGGGGCTAAGGCTTAGGCTTAGGGCGGAATAGAGGGGTCGGGAGGATTTGCTTGTTAAGGCCCATTGATTTAGGTTCCAGCACTTAGCGTCATATACGGTTGAAGGTTATAGTGTTGATAGTCAGAGCTTCGGGGGTTTAGGATGGCAGAGTTTAGGGGTTTGGGGTTCCATGGTTTAGTGTTTAAAGTATTCTAGGGCTTGGGATTTGGGGTTCAGGCACGGAGGCTTCTGTCAAGTCTGGCATTTCAGCTAAGCATCTGCATATGATGTTGTTTCTGATCAAGTAAGACGTCTAGCTGGGAGCGGTGATGACGCGGCAACATTGAGGTGCTTGCCAGATATTCCCCGGGGTCCTGAGTCTGAGAGGGCTTAGGGTTCACGGTCTGAGTAGGGCTAAGGGTAGGCTTGCCTGGGCTAGACTGGGTTCGCACGAGCTGGTCGAGAAAACATACAGTTTCTGCCTAGATGTTGCGGACCCGGCAGGATGCGCGCAGATTGTGCTCTTCGGGTTTAATTTTTTGATTGAGAACCCCTGGCACGTTTCCGGGTTCGGGGTTTTCGCGTTTTAGCATATCCAGGTCTTGTGGAGACAAGCCTTGCTGCTAGTTTCTGCCTTCTGCTGATCTTGCCCCCTAGACCCTGAACCCTAAACCCTAAACCCTAACCCCTAAACCCCTAAACCCTAAACGTCCTTTATGGCCCCCATGAGCGAAAATCCGAGGGTCTCTACAGCCTCCCCAGAAGCCTCCGCTCCAGAAATGTTCGCCTCCGACGTTGAAAGCTTTGAGGGCTGGAAAATGCGAGCACGTGTATTACTGTATGTACGCAATGCAAGGTAATGCAATGCAACTCATTGCATGCATGGATGCAGTGGAGGCAGTGGAGGCAGTGGATGCATGGATGGATGGATGGATGGCTGGCTGGCTGGCTGGCTGGCTGGCTGGATGGATGGATGGATGGATGGATGCATGGATGCATGGATGCATGGATGCATGGATGCATGGATGGATGGCATGGATTGATGGAGGGATGGAGGGATGGACGGATGGACGGATGCACGGATGCACGGATGGACGGATGGAGGGATGGAGGGATGGAGGGATGGACGGATGGACGGATGGATGGATGGGATGGATGGGATGGATGGGTGCATGGATGCATGGATGCATAGATGCATGGATGCATGGATGCATGGATGGACGGATGGATGGATGGATGCATGCATAGATGGATGGATGGATGGCTGGATGGATGGATTTCTAAACTTATAGATGGACACAGACACAACCAGATATAGCAAGTAAATACACAAACATACCAACACTAAGTTCATACATATATATATATATACGTTTATGTATATGCATATATTTTATATACATACACACACACACATATATATATATATGTATATAGACACCTGTATGTAGTTTTTCCATTTATACTTACGATGTATCGTATGCACATATGAGCATATAAGGAAAATCGCTCCAGACTCTCGGCCAAGGCTAGCGCAGCAGCTCCTCCGCCGTCATCCCAGGCCGAAGTGGCCAAGGGTTTTGGGGTTTAAAGGTTTCTGGATCTATCGGTTTAGGGTTTAGGGTTTATGGGGGTTTAGGGCTTTGGGCTTAGGGTTTAGAGGTTGGAAGCACAGGCTTTTGAGGGTTTAGGGTGATTCCTGATTTCAACTGGCATGGAGCTCCAATTTGTTTAGGCTTTGCTGTGGGCTTGGGCCTGGCTTGTGCCAGCATCTTATAATGAGTCGAAGTTCATGCAGATTGGGACCTTTTTCTCTAAAGGTTGTGTCGTCTGCCCCGAAAGGACCTTATTCTAATGTTTAAGGCCCCGATATTGACCCTACAAAAAGAGTACCTTAGAACCCCCGGGTTCAGTGGCTCAAGCCCATCCACCCCCTTTCACCCCCTGCCCCCCTTCCGTTTTTAGGGTTGCGGTTGCAGTGGGGGGTGGTTTCGTTTGAGGGCTTGGTTTAGAGTTTAGACACACCAGCCTAGACCGCGCAGACGGAAGCTAGGCGTAGGGTTATGGCCGAGGTCTCCAAATCATATGAGTGCCAAGCCCGCAAGAGTGACCTTCGATCGTGAGTCCTTTAGGCTGGACTTCGTGGCAACACGGCATTGGCACACAAGGGGTTTATAGTACTATCCTCGTGCCCTTAAGGTAAAGTATAAGGGATCCTAGCACTAATCCTCCTAAAGCCATGTTCCAACTTTCTGGCTCTGGCTTCTACTGTATGCATAAATACTGTCGATTCTGTTCCACAGCCCTGCACGGCCAGCATTGCGGGGCCCAGCACCCTCAGACCCAGAGTTTTTTTGCTGGGTTCTCCTTAGTATAATACGGCTGATGGACAAAATCCTGCATGACCCTAAGGACCCTAAACTATGGGAATTATGGTATATTCCTTATAATGGGTAATGCAGGATTTTGTCCATCAGCCGTACTAGAATGATACTATCATGGTCTATATTAGTGTTATAACGCTGATGCTATAATTCAATGCAGGTTTGAGGGCGTCAGGTGTGGCTTTCAGCTTCTCCTGAGCACTCAGATCTACGTAAAGTCGCGCCAGAGCCTTCATGCACGCCTCTGCAGGAGCTGTGCTCAAGCACATATCAACATAATTCCAGAGCAATCGAAGCCTTCGAAAGCCCAGCTGGGAAAGAGCACCTTGGCTTTGCGCAGTAAGATTTGCAGAATGTGTCACGTCATCCCTGCAGAACGCGTTGAGGGCAGTCCACATGAAGGCCAAGGTCTGACATGTGAGGATGTCCGGAAGTTGGCCGAAGAAGTCTCCGGCTGTGGGCAGTTCTTGCACCTTGTTTACGATCTTGCGATGTTGCATCTATATGTAGTCTGCCTCATGCAGATCGTTTCTTTTTCGGGTTTTGGGGGCAGCTTTTAAGAAATGCAGTAAGCGTGGAACCTGAATTTCTCATTTTCCTCATGGGTGGTTCTCGCAGATTCTAGCACATGTTCGCTTCAATTCGGCCCTTGGCTTCTTAAACAGTGCTGGCACTGTACCCTAAGCCCCGCACCCTACACCATTATTTGCGGTCCAAATCCGCATGTTAAACTTTGTAGCAGCCTTGATAGAAAGCGTTGTAGAACCCATTTACAGGAAAAACTGAAAGAACCTTAATTATTCGACAAACCCCAAACCCAAAACCCTAAAAAAAAAGAAAGAATCAAAGCTAAACCCTAAACCCTAATTCTTCCACCATGAGCCTCCAAACCAACGAGACGGCGCTGTGAAACGATTGAAAGCCAGAGGGTGGCCACGACTCCTCGCCGGATGACGCTCTACAGGCCTGGGTTTAGGGAGTTAAGGTGTAGGGGTTGAGGGGTTTAGGGTTTAGGGTGTAGGGGTTTAGGGGTCTAGGGGTCTAGGGGTGCAGGGTCTAGGGGGCTTTGGTTTAAGGATTCTGGGTGGTTTAGGGTTTGGCATGTAAGGTTCTGGGGGGTTCAGGGATGAGTAAGGTTTAATTGTTTTCTTGGGATTTGGATTTAGTCGAGGAATCCTGTGCGTTGTATTTAGACGTTTCTTGTCCCAGTGTTTTGGTGCTACGTCTGTTAACTTAGGAAGTGCTTAGGCATGTGTTAAAGTTGTTGAAGACCCGCTGTGGTCCACGTGCCTTTAGGGACGCGGGGTTTCGAGCCTGATTCCCGGCTTGCTTGTCTTTTCATCCCACATTGTATCCTTGGCACCCGTCTCTTCTCTATACTTCTCGCCTGAGGAGGCCCAATGGCCCCCTTCAAACGAGGGTTTAAAGTTTAAGGTTCAGGGCTTGGGGTTTAAGGTTTCGGACCTTGAATCCGTTCTGCATTCGAAGGCCTTGACACAGCGCTCGGCAGATGAGCCCCAAGCCCTTCCGACGGGACCTAAGCAGTCGATCATCCATACACAGATGGCCGTGAAGAAGACTCAAAGAAACAATATGGGTCTTCAGAAGATAGCAGAGCATGGTATAGGCACCAAAAACGCGATCTTTGCTTCCAGGACCCACCAAAAAACGGTGACTTTCCAATTCAAGAGCCCCGCTGTAACATTGCAAAAGCCAGCACAGGATATTAAAACCGCTGGAGCTAGAACCCTTAATCCTATAACCCTCAACCTTCATCTCCACCCCAGACCTTATGACCTTGAGCTTAACCCTGAACCCTAAACCCACGTACTCGCTTGGAGGATCAGGCAGGTGCAAAAAGGAGCTCAAAAAAAAAACTAAACCTTAACCGTTAAGCCCCGTAAACCCTAGGCCTTAAACCGCAAAGCCCTGCATTTTCGAGCTCCAGAGATCCTTAGAAAAACAGAAGACACCCTGAACCCTAAGCCCTAAGCCCTACCTTAACCCTGAAGAACCTACCTGTTTAGGGTTCCTTATTAAGATTTCCTTATATCCTTAAAAAGGTACATAGGTTATTTCTGGGTTAAGGTAAGCCCTAAGCCCTAAACCCTAAGCGATAAACCCAAAACCTTAAACCCTAGACCCTAAACCCACCAACAAAAGCAGGAACTTCCGTGATTGGGCAGACCAGGAGCAACACAGTCACCTTCTTGGGGCCTTTGGGGGTTTCGGGTTTTGGGTTTGGGATTCAGGGTTTTAGGGTTTAGGGTTTCAGGGTTTAGGGTTTAGAGTGGGTCTTGCAGGGAGGCGTTTAAGCGCTCGGCTAAGGGTTCCTTGAACGAATTTCTTTGAAGGCTTCCTTTAAAGGTTCCTTAGGAACTTGTTAAGCGCACCTAAGAGGCCTTCCTTAAAAGGTTCCTTAGGGACTTGTTAAGCGCACCTAAGAGGTTTTTGCAAAAGCACCGCTTCTGTTTTAGGGTTCAAGGCATTAGAGTTGAGGTTGTCTTGGGCTAACGGGTTCGGTTCAGGCTTTTAGGTTTTTTGTGTTTTTTTGCGGCCTCCGGTCCGGTGCCAGAGATTTACAGTTTACAGACTTCGACAGGACATAACTGGGCTCCATGGGTATACATACGAGCCTATACCCAGAAGCTCTAAGCCCTACTATAGGTCTTATAGTTATTTGAGTTTTGATGTTGCAGGGTTAGGGTGTTGGGGTTTATGACTTTTCGGTGTCGGGGCATTAGCATGACACTAGCGTGAAGTCCAGCTGCTGGAGAAAATCTACTGGGTTGAGGGCTCCGAGGCTTTCTACTACATAGGTAACTTGGCACGAATGGGTTTCTACAGTAGAGCACTATTTGGCCTTCATCCGGTATCCAACTTTACGGAGTTTACTGTATACGACAGCCTCCCAAGCTGACACCAGCAAAGTGTGGTTCACTAAGGTTCGTGAGTCGCCTGGAAAAGCCCCAAACCCTAAATCCTGAAGCGAAACTTAAACTGCCAAGTTCCTAGCTGAAACATGTCCTTGGTACTGCCCCCACTCTGTAACAGTTGGATCATAACTACTTAAAGTGCATAAGAATATATATATATATAGACCGTAATATGACCCCTAATATAGACTGTTACAGGGTGGGGGACATATCCTAAATCGTTAACCTAAAACCGTCATTCCGTCAGAGCCCACAGCCGGCAGCCCCAAACCAAGAGCTCCTTCTGCATCTTCAATGTATAGGACTTACCTTTGGGGTTTTAAGGGATTTAGGGTTTAAGGGTTTAGGGGTTTAGGGTTTAGGGGTTTAGGGTTTAAGGGTTTAAGGGTTTAGTGTTTAGGGTTTAAGGTCTAGCATGGGCCTGTTTAAGGAAGTACAGTTAATATGAGCAAACCATGGCAAGGAACTCTGCAAAGGTGGGAAATTTCAGGGTTCAAGTCGGGCTCAGGGTTTAAAGTTTAGGCCGTACGCTTCCCAAGTAGTGGATTGCGGCCGCAGCACAGTAACGGTCCATGTATGGCAGAGCATAGTATGGAGATGTACAAGTTCAGAACGAGAAACCAGCTACTACTCAGCATGTCTGACACGATGTGCCGAGGTACTGTTATGAGCATGTAGGATTCTGTATGCACCTCGGTGGACACCCAACCAAGATCTGTTGGTGCACGTGCCAGCCCGCGTGATGCAGTAGGGATAGTGACCGAAACCATAGTCCCTAATTAAACCCCAAACCCCACACCGCACCTTAAGATTGGCTGTATGACTTGCGGCTTTAGAGGGCTAGGCGTCAAGGAAGGATGGACTGCAACTTGCATGTCTTATGACCGCTATCTTCCTCCAGTGTCAAGGGGGCTTAAGGGAGCCGCATTAGAACATTCCCCAAAACCCTATTCTAAATTATAAAAGCCCCTATATTTATTATAGTACCCTTATAGATCCCTAACTTATTAGTAACCCTGATAGAACCTTTAAAGGAACCTTACTCTAGTCATTAAAGCCCTTACATTAAACTCTAAACGCTAAACTATCCCTTAAAGCAACCCTCGAAGATCCCTCTAAAGGAACCCGATTATTAAAGCCCCTATAGCTAGACGACCTCCGCAGGAGCGTGGGAGGCGAGAGCTGCTCCGAGGTCGCAGCAAAGTCATGGAGGTGAGTCGGGTGGTCTAGGATTTCGGATTTAGGGGGGTCGAGGGTTCCGGTTTGAGGGGGCTCAGGTTTTCGGATTTGCGGGGTTTAGGGTGTGGTTTAGGGGGGTTTAGGGTTTAGGTTTTCGGATTTAGGGGGTTTAGGGTTTCGGATTTAGGGGTTGAGGGTTTATGGCTTTAGGCGGGTTTGGTTTAGGTTTTCGGATTTAGGGGTTTAGGGTTTAGGTTTTCGGATTTACTTAGGATTTAGGGGGTTTAGGGTGTAGTGTAGGGTTCAGGATTTACACTGCGCCGCAGAAAGTTGGCACATGAGATAAGGACGATTTAGGCTGGGGTTGCCTATACCTCAGGGGCTATGCTCTGCCTTTAGGGTTTAGGGTTTTGGGTTTAGGGTTTAGGGTTTCAACTTTTCGGACTCTGCTGTAGGGGGTTACGGCGGATTTCAGATTTCTGGCTCGGGTTGAAGACTAGGAATCAGAGGGCCCAAGTACCCAAATAGTAGGGTTTTACTTCTCATAGAACTCAGATTGCTTGGGTTTTATGTTTTTTTCAAGTCTCTTGAATACTCGGGCATTGAACCCTAAATCATACCTGTCCAAGACCAAAAGCCCCAAAGGCCCCAGACTACACATAAGATCCCAATCCCCGCCGCACAACCTAAGCCAAAGCCACCGACTGGAGAGGTCTTTAACGGCTTCTTGCAGAAAGGAGTGTGTGGGAAGCGCGGGGCTTAATCCGGCAGTGTTTGTGGTATAGGGTTTCGGGCTTTGGGTTACCCTAAACCCTAAACCAAAAAAAAGGTTTAAAGTGGATTCTGTTCTTCCGGGTTCCAGCAGGAGTTTCAGGGGCTGAGGTTGAGAGACCCCCCAACTCAAACAGGTTGCCCCAGTTCAAGATCCTTTCCAGTTGTCCTTACAGCCTGGATCCTCTTATTTGAAGTTCTATGTTGCGGCCCATTATGTTCGAAGACTTCCAAAATCCTTAGATCCTCTTATTTCAAGTTCTATGCTACGGTCCCGTATCTTCGAAGACATCCAAGATCCTTAGCTCGATCCCGGAAGAGATCTAGGCACCACAAGTAGCACCGAAATTCTCAGGCCCTAAAGCCCGTGATCCTAAAGCTCAGTATCATGAATCCGAAGACGCCTCAGAAACAAGATGAACATCGAACACCAACACGTAGCAGGAGCCCAAGTACCAGCTCTACGAGAGGGCCTAATATAGGGGCCTGAATAGTTACCCTATACGATTTTGGGGGTTCCTTGTTGTAATTATCGTATAGTATACCCCAAAACCCTATTCTAATTATTAAGGCCTATATTAAGGTCCTCCAGAGGATGCTTTGGCCATGGTACAAGGTGTTTTGTTTGTTGATGTAAACCCCGAAACCCTAAACATCCCAATCAATCCGTAAGCTCTAAGCCCTTAGGCCCACGGACCTTGAGCCTTAAAGCCCAGAACCCTATCCCGTATGCGATGCCCGAAACCCAAAACCTTCAACCCTTAACCCTAAGCACCCTTAGCCCTACACCCGAAAAACCGCACATAATAAGACATCGAAAGCTAAGAACCCTAAACCTAAACCCTAAACCCTAAACCTAAACCCTAAATGCTAGACCCTAAAGCCTAACTCACATTTAACAACAACCGAGACTCTGAGCCCTGAGGAACTCGCTCCCTTTCGTTCTGGCGGCCGTCGATGAGTTCTTCTGCCTCCGGGGAGCGCTAAAGGCTGGGCGTCTACTAAAGGGCCTTAAGAATTACGAATAGGGTTCCTTTAAAGGGGTCTTTTAAACGGGTCTATAAGGGATCCATAAGAGAATTACCCATACTGTTTTGGGGGTTCCTTATTGTAATTATAGTATAATGGGCCCCCAAACCCTATTCTAATTACTAAGGCGCCTATATTACGGTTTCAGTTGGAGTTCTTTCGGGGGGGTGCTGGGTACGGGCCGTGGGGGTTTAGGGTTTAGCGGGTTGAGGGCTTAGGGTTTACCTGTGGATCCAAAAACCTACCGTTTTCAGGGTTCTAACCTCTAATTAAGGGGTCTTCTCCTACTATTTTGTAGGGTTTGGGGATACAGGTAGGTTATTCAATTGGGGGTTCTGGAAGTGTCATGGGTTCAGGGTTTACTGGTTTAAGGTTTCGGTGAGATAATTAAGGTCTCTGACACGCTGATGTAGTGTTTTGGGTGGTGGCAATGAATTCTGGATTCAGGGTTCCGTATATGGGTTTAATAGAGGGCCCTCAAGAATTAGAATAGGGTTCCTTTAAAGGGTTCCCCCCGATAAGGGATACTTTAAGTGTACTATAACCCCAAGGGTCCAAGTACCTAATTATCATATACTCTCCAAAATAGTAACCTACATAACCACTATCCCAAAATCCGAGTACCTGATTATTGGGTGCATTGGACCCTTAGGGTAAGGGATTTAGGGATTTAAGGTTCGGGGTGTGGCTTGTGTTGGCTTTTGGCTTTAGGGGTCCGGGCTCGGAGCTTTAGGGCATAAGTCACATCCCACCGGATGTTAAGAAATTGCAGCGCAGATTCAGGGGTTTAGAGTTTAGGAGTTTAGGGTTTAGAGTTGAGGGTTTGGGGGGCTTCGAGTATTCCCCTAAGGGTTCAACTATCCAAATAAACGGGTTCTAGATGCCAAAAGCATTCGACGTATGGTACTTGGGACCTAAACCGTTCATTTTGGTACTTGAACCTTCTAAAGGAACCCCTAAAGGAAGCCTTAAAGGAACCCTTAAAGTTTCTATAGGAACCCTTGAAGGAAGCTTCTAAGGAACCTTCTGATTCTGGGTTCTGAAGTCCCTAAGGGTCCAAAGGACCCAATAGTTAGGTACTCGGGTTTAGGATAGTAGTTATGTAGGTTACTATTTTGGAGAGTATATGATGATTCGGTACTTGGACCCTTAGGGTTATATCATAAGCTTGTTTCTTAAAGGAACCTTTATGAAATAGAAGTTTATACTTTTTTCTCCCTGGTTACTTAAAAGCCCAGTGAAGTAAGCTGACATTCTCAAGTTCTTCGCCTGCACTTGTTGTGCCTTTGGCGCCTCCTTTCTGTCGAAGCCCGAAGCTCAACCCTCTCGGGTTTACCTGTAGCCGAAAAGACCTACCTTTTTAGGGTTCCTTATTATGGTTTCTATATTATAGTTCCCTAAAAAGGTAGGTCTTTCGGCTACAGGTAGGGTTCAGGTTTTTGGGTTTAGGGCTTTGGGTTTAGGGTTTTCGGTGTAGGGTTTAGGGTTCGTAGGGTTTAGGGGTCAGCAGAATTACCAACAGTATCCCTTGGGGTTCATTATTGTATTTTGAGTATAATATACCCAAAGCCTTTATTGTTATATTACCGGCACCCAGTATCGCGTAAGGCTACTTCAAGGATCAGGGGTTGTAGTAAGTGCTACAGTAAGTCGGAGCTTGCTGAAATCCTACATAAGTAGTGGGTAAAACCCTACGTGGCTAACTAGCCTTTATACCTCCTAAATGCCCTCGGACACCGCCAGGACAATGCAAACGTGCAACATGCGGTTCTGGAGGTGGCCTTCTTCTTCTCTGGGGTGTTGTTGAGTGTTATAGGGTTTCGGGTTTATGGATTCACGGTTTCGGCTCAGGGGTTGCGTTTCGACGTAAAGGATGTAGTAGGCGTGTTGTCAGTCCAGTTATACACAGGATAGCCTTACTCGTTATGCGTTCGGCAGTTTAGGGTTAGGGGTTCAGCGTTGGGGGTTTCAGGGTTTAGGTTAGGCGTTCAGGGTTCGGTTTTCAGCAGATTAGGGTCTAAGGTCTTTTGCTCTAGGTTGCAGGTGCAGGTTTGCAGGTCTCAAGACTTCAGGGGCTAGGCTTCAGTGACTTTAATGGTTGGGATTCCTGCGTCGACCCCGGAATACATGGGGCCTTGTTTGTGTCAAGTTTTCGGACATCCAGAGGTACCGAAGAAGATCCTTTGACCTCAGAAAGCTGACATGAGGCTTATAATGACTATAGAACCAGCTTTTGGAGTACACTCTGCAATAGTCAAGATACGGAGCCCTAGGGAATAGCATTTAGTGTTCCTAGATGTTCCTAGCTATTCAGGCTGCTACAACAAGCAAATCAAAGGTAGAGTCCCCCAGATGCGAAACCCTAACCTTATTACCCTATATGCGCATGCCCTAACATCCCCAAACCCACAAAGCCCGAGACCCTGAACCCTGTAAAGACCCTCTAAATCCCAAAACCACCACAACTCAAACATACGTCCCTGAACCCCAAAACCCTAAAACTAAAACCCTCCAGCCCTGAGCCCTAAATGCTAAAATCCCGAAACCCCAGACTTTATAAATTATAAACCCTGTATAGACCAAACAAACCCCCAAACCCTAAAATCCCTAAACCCTAAAATCCCGAAGTCCAAAGCCAGAAACCTACATATGTATATATATATACTCTACTCTACTCTACTCTACTCTACTCTATACTACTACTACTACTACTAAACGCCCGCCAAAAAAACAAAAAGCGTTCACCTCTGAGCCGCGAAGGGCAAGACGAACGTTGGCGGCCGGCGGGGTTCGCGCTTGGGAGGTCGGAGAAGAGCTCGAGCGGCGTCTAGATACCATAATGTAGGGCCGTTTTTAAGAAACCTTGGGCCTTTATTAGGGTTCCTCATATGAATCCTACTATTTTGGGGTTATAGGCCCAGGGTTTCTTAACCAGGTTCCTACATTAGATACTATAAGATACAAGCTTATGATACGAATTATCATATACTCTCCAAAATAGTAACCTACATAACTACTATCCTAAACCCGAGTACCTAACTATTGGGTCCTTTGGACCCTTCGGGTAAGCTACTGCAAAGTACTGTGATATACTGTAGTTGAGCGGTCTCAGGGTGTAGGGGCTGGTGTTGTGGAGGTTTACAGTACCTATAGTCTCCATTGTACTTGCTTTCTTGGGTTACCTTTAGGATCCTTAATATAGACCTAAACCCTAAACCCTAAACCCTAGAATTGGTTAAACCAAGAAAAGGAACTACAATGGAGACTGTAGGTAGGGCCTCAGGGCTTATGGGTCTTGTGGGTTTACGGTTTCTGTATCTAGGGTTGGGGGTTTTAGGCTCTAGGATTGAAGTTTAGGGTTTTGGGTTTAGGGTCTAGAATTTAGGTTTTGGGTTTGGGGTTTTAGGATTTAGGGGTGCCTCTGGATTTAGGTCGGAGTGCTCCTGCATCTTTAGGTCGACCAGCCTCTATAATAGGTGTGTAAGTCAACGGATCCTAGCTCTAAAGTCGAGACTGTGACTGGCTTACAATTACAAACCTAGCTGGCTCTAGGTGGGCAGGGTTTAGGATGCAGGATTTGGGGTATAGGACTTCGGGTCTAGATGGTCTCGAACGCGGGTTTCACCGATTAGAGATTTGCGAGGACTTCCCTTAGTTTACATCTCGCGGAGTTTTCAGGTCTGGACAGTATGCGGACAGAAGAGGGTTGAATTATTAGTAAACCTACCTTGCTATTGACCTGTTGTACTGTATTGCCGAGGCCCCTATACTTTTGGTTTGGAGCCTGAGGCTTGCACAAGCGTGAGCTGAAACCTAAAGCCTAAATCCTAAGTTCCGAGTTTCTACACCAAGAGCCTTTCGGCAAAGGGGGTAAGGGGGTGGACTGGACGGGTTAAGGGCTTAGTTTTCCTTGCATGGTGTTGTTAGTTTTCTGCTCCTTGGCTAGGGCCGCATGTTCCTAAACTGAAGCCCTAAACCAGTCATCCCTGGACAAGCACGTGATGCTAAGACATAAGATCGGGACTCCCAGTACTAGTACTGCTACTGCCAGTAATATTAATACGAATACGAACACGAGCACTAGTACTAAGACTAGTAATGGTGCTAGTACTAATCTAGTACTCGTACTGCTAAAACTCATGATGATGCTGATACTGATACTGTTACTAATGATAAAAGTTTAGTAATTGTAACCCGTGTCGATCCCTTTATAGGACCCATAAATCCTAAACCCTAAACCCTACAACCCTAAGCTGGCTGTCCTTGCCAAGCTTCGAAGCGAGAGTTTGGAGCTTACAGGGCTTTAGGCTTCGGGTTTAGGGCTTAGGGCTTAGGGTTTAGTGAGTCTTGGGATTGGGGGTAGTCTCGGCTTGCTTTGGGGGTTTGGTAGCGTCGGTGTTTTAAGTTTTTTGGGGGGTCATTGGATGTATACATTATACAGATTGGGGCTTTAGAATGTACGGATTAGGACTTTAAGGCTTTGGGTTGCAGTCTGCACGTGGCTTTTTGGGGTGTTGGTGTAGGGTAGAGAGGGCCTTGGGTTAAGAGTAACAGTTGGAATGGTAGGCGTGTGTTGCCTCTCTCGCCGGCGCCGCGATTATTGCTCTGCAGCCAACCTCAGTATCACCACGCAGATGAGTTGCAACTTCTATCACCACGCAGATGAGTGGCTACTTCTATCCCCACCTGAGAGGCTACTCTGAGAATCTGAGCTCTCTCTCTCAGCACTCTGAGACGTGAGATGGAGTGAGAGGGACTCCGTCTTATCGAGTGTGCAGCTTGCAGCCTGCAGGACGACATGCACTGAGTGTGCAGGAGGACATGAGCGTGACATCCTGGAAGCGCTGATCCGCAGAGATGCTATATGCCCTGCCCAAAACCCTGACAGACTAAATTCTAAAGCCCGAAAACCTTGAACCCAGCAAGGTAGCAACGAGGATGTTATGCTGAAAGGACCAAGTGACCTGCAAGATAGAGGTCCTATAATCGTTTACCACAAGTCCCTGTTTGATAGCCGAGCCTTCAGCCTTTTCAGTACATGTCGTATTGAGACGACGTAAAGGCTCTGGCGACTGATTAAGTCTTAGAGCTTTAGGTAATGCATAACTATATGCTGTTAGCCTAGTTTCAACGCTACTTCTAACAGACTTACTAAGTCCCCAGACCTTTGAAGTAGAAAGCAGACCATACAGTAGGATCTTTACTACAAGTGCCAAGATGGATGTAAATTCAACTTTCTGCAAAGTTTTTTGAGGCCCTTAACTTGAGGGATTCGGCGCTTCGCGTCTCAGGGAGTTTTGTTGGGCTTTATTTGCCGGAATTCTCCGAAACGTTCCTGCTACAGTCTCGTCATTCGCGATGCCGTAAACCCTGAACATCCCTGAGGCATGAGTCCTAAACTCCAAATGGTTTGGGGTTTAGGGTCAAACACATTGCGGGGAGCACAGAAGTCTAACACGCAATGCTCAAGACAGTGTATCCCATACCCTAAACTCTGAGCACTGCGACCTGGAACCCAATCCACCTCCAAACCCCGAGCTCTAAACCCTATAAACTTTAATCCTTATATGAACCCTGCACCTTGCACCTCAAACCCCAAACCCATATCCCTCAGTGGCCTTAACCCTAAGTCCTGAGCTCTAGACGGTAAACTCCCCCGGAGGTGTCGAGCAGGTAGCCTTTGACCTCTTTGTCGTAGTATACCTCCTATGTACCTCCTATATCCCAAAAGGTTGACCTTTGGTGCCCTTGGAAACCCTACCTTAACCCTGAATAACCTACCTTTTAGGGCTCCCTATTATGATTTCGTAGGTTCTTCAGGGTTCAGGTAAACCCTAAACCCTAAACTGGACCAGTGTGGTTTGGATGTAGGAGTTTAGAGCTGAAAGGTTTCTACGATAACGGGTTTTGGTATTGAAGAACTTTTAGGCCTTTCATGGCTGATGAACGCCTCTAGGACTGAAGCTTTTCGTGTGCAGGCTTGCGGTTTGTCAAGACTTTAGCTTTGAGGTTTAGGTTTAGGGTTTATAGGGTTTAGGGTTTAGGGCTTATAGGGTTTGGGGTTTAGGGTTTGTGCGATTAGGGTTTCGGGTTTGGAGTATGACGTAGGTTTTATGCACCAGCCCCCAAACACCCACACCTTAGGGTGTGCAGGCACGCACAATACCCGAGTTGCAAGACAATCCTAGGGGTCGCAGCAGTCTTTGTTATAGTGCTGGCTTTGGCAGGGTAGGTCCACTGCACAACAAATTGAGAGATCGCTCTAATAGGTAAGGATTCTAGGGTTTTAGTGCACTACGACTGAACCCGAAACCCTGAAAGCTAGCCCGTAAACCTCAAACCCTAGCAGTGTTGAGGCTCCACTAAGGAGTTAGGGTTCACTTAGAGTTGGGCTATGACACCCCATCTACCCTCTAGTATACCCTAGATACCCACCATTCAGGACCATAAGGCTCCATTAAAGGGCACTATGAGCCCTGTTGCAGGCGAGGGCATCACCTTCGATCAATTTTGGTTCAAACTTGCCAATGCGGTGCAGCTGCCGTGTTTGCACACCGGAAGTACATCCTGCAACCTATTGGCTCTTTACTGTGAAATTCCGATAGAACCCGCTTGAAAAAGTTGGTCTTTGGGTTGCGGTTCAACCCTCAACCCGAAGCATATAGTCTTTGAGCCCTAGTCATTGATTCCTGAAGCTTCAGCCCTAAGCCGTAAGCCGAACGTTCACCCGGCCATGGGCCCTTGAGACCACTAACAGCACATCTGAACCATTAGCAGTCGCATCCCCTGTCATATCCCTATATTGCCCTATACCTAAAACTGCAGAGAGAAAACAACAATAGTAATAGTTTCGAGGTCAGAATCATCAGTACCAGTAGCCCCTTGGAGTCAGACCCCAAACCCTAAACCCCCAAACCGAAAGCCAAGACTTCGAGACTGAAGAGATCAGGAATTATCCAGACCCCTTGTAGGATCTCTGATAGTTTAGGGGTTTAGGGGTTGAGGGTTTAGGGTTAAGGGGTTTAGGGTTTGGGGATCATTGAAACAGAACACTCAGAATAGTCCCCCAAGGTATCCGAAGAATATGCTCATTGTTCCTATGGTTGAGGTCCTTAGAAAGATATGCATCGTGTTGCAAGTGTTCCTGCGTGGGGTATCCAATAAAAATTAATGCCATTTGTAACCAGTCTTCGTCCAAGAGAGTTTTTTAGACCGTAGGAGCCGCAAAGTCGTCAAGACCAAGATCGCAAACAGATGCTTCCAACACCCGTTGAAGCTTTGCCGCACCGCATCATGAGTGACTATGTTGCACCTATTTATGTCTAAGAACCTGTCATCATACATTGTATGTATTTCTCAGCAGAGAAGCCCTTATAGACCTCGCGACCCTGAGCCTGTGAGTAATGAGGCCTTGAAACCCCAGTGCATCCTAAAGCCCTGAACCCCACACGTCGTAAAACTTCAAGCTACATGTCTCTAGCCGTAGAACTCTAAGTTCTAGGCCCCAAACCCTAAGCTTGTATAGTAACCCGTCTTGAACCCCGTATGGTACCCTTTAAAGGAGGCTTTATCTCCAGTCATATGGCAAGATGTAAGATACTGTCAAGCTCAACCCTAAACCCTAAACCGTTTTTCTTGTAAAAGGGGTTTGCAGCAGTCTGAAGGCGTTGGGAGGGAACATGCTTGGGGGTGGACGTCTTCGGGCGTTGATTTAGTTGCTTTTCCTTACAAGCCCTAAAGCCCCAAGCCATATATAAGCCCTAAACCCCGAATCCTGAGGGGTTTAGGGCTTTGTGCTTCAAGGGATTTAGTTCGTCGCCAGTTTGCCCGACTTTTCTCCTAAACCCCTACATAAACCCTAAACCCTAAGCCCTAAACCCTAACCCTTTCCATGACACCATGACGACTACTCCCCTTGGAGCCCTGGGTTTAGTTAGGGGCCCTCGGTTTAGGGTTTAGCTTTGGGGTTTTGGTAAGGCTCTGTTTGTTTAGGGCTTTTGGTTTCTCTTTTTGGTAAGGCTCTGTTTGTTTAGGGCTTTTGGTTTCTCTTTTTGGTAAGGCTCTGTTTGTTTAGGGCTTTTGGTTTCTCTTTTTGGTAAGGCTCTGTTTGTTTAGGGCTTTTGGTTTCTCTTTTTGGTAAGGCTCTGTTTGTTTAGGGCTTTTGGTTTCTCTTTGTTCTAGGTTTGTTGTTGTTTAGGCATTGTGTTTTCGCGCTGCCGCGTTTTTGGGTTCAGGCTGCAGCCTACCGCTGTCGGGTGTTTGGATGGGAGATTACAGAAAGCCTGCGTTGCGCAATCCTTATGCCTGTGTAGTCCTCTCGAATCCTGAACCCTTGACTTTACCCTGAACCCTCAACCCTAAACCCTGAAATTAGACCATGCTTCCGGCCAGATTGTCAAGCATGATGTCGTCACGTTCTCCATGATTATGCACGGTGTGGGACCCAGCTGGTGCTCGGTGCTGACATCTTGGCAAGACGGGCCAAGGTTTTGAGTCTAGTGCATACTCAACTCAGATTCCCAGGTCATGTTCTCTACCTGAAGTCTGAAACACGCCAGGAACAACTCCCAAACCAGGGTTTAACATTGAGCGAGTTCCATTGTAGTTTCAGGCCCCTTCGGTGTGCGTAGCATGCAGAAAGTTCATAAAGTTAAAGGTCAGAGATCAGATCTGATGCCATGGCTACTATTTGCCCAGGTCGTAAAGCCTTAGACCCCGAAAGCTATAGTGGAGCACCGAAACATAGCCCTCAATCATTTGAAGGAAACCGACACGCACACACAGCTCAACTGTGATATAAGGGCCGCAACTAGTGCTTAGCACAGTTCCTTTAGGGCTCCTTAATGTTATAATGCAGTATCATGCCCCCGCAGTGTTGCTTAGGATTACTGAATATAGATATAGAATCATGAAAAGTCAGCTGAAATGCCCTGAACCTTTGCACCCTGATCTCTAAACCCTATAGGGTTTAGGGTTGAGGGACCCTAAACCCTAAACTGCCCTAAACCCTAAACCCCTAAACCCTAAACCCCTAACCCCTAACCCCTTATAACCCCTAAACCCTAAAGTTGGCCCTCAAGACCCGAAGCCCTAAAGCTCCAGGCCCAGATCCCCAAATCCTCAAAGCTTAGACGCCCTTAGCCTTAGCCCAAACGACCTAGCACCTGAATCCTAACTCTAAAGGAACCCCTAAAGGAAGCCTTAAAGGAACCCATAAAGTTTTTATAGGAACCCTTGAAGGAAGCTTCTAAGGAACCTTCTGATTCTGGGTTCTGAAGTCCCTAAGGGTCCAAAGGACCCAATAGTTAGGTACTCGGGTTTAGGATAGTAGTTATGCAGGTTACTATTTTGGAGAGTATATGATAATTAGGTATTTGGACCCTTAGGGTAAGAGCCGACACCCAAAAAAATCCTAAAGCCCGAAACCCCTAAACCCTAGACCCTAAGACAGCCTCTCCCTTGAGCACTGCCCCCTTTTCTAAAGCTCAACCCCCAAACCCTAAACAAATCTTAGAAATCTTACAACCTTCAGCCCTTATAACTTAAAACCCTAAGCCGAAGTCTCCTCCAATCCAAGGTGCCTGAGCGAGCCGTTGAAACATAGGTAAATCCTAAACCTCAATCCCAAACCCTCAAGCTTGAACCCTAAACCTAAACCCGCAAAAACCCGACGAATCCAAAGCAGGACCGCCCTCCCACATCACAAAGCATCAACACCCAACCTTCCAAGCAAGAGAAAAGCGAAGCAACCTAAGACCCGAGGTCGCGAGCTCAAGAAGATAAAGGAGCAAGAGCAGCAGCAGCTCATGGAGGTCACTCATGGGTTTCTGACGTATCTATCTATCCATCCATCCATCCATCTACCTATCTATACACACACCCACCACACCCACCACACACCCACCACACCCTGCGCACAACCCACCACACACCCACCACACACCCACCACACACCCACC